>KN481732.1:0-15598 GCA_000787095.1 Periophthalmodon schlosseri | reverse complement strand
GGTTAATGCACCCCACTTACCCCTTCAAGCTCGCGGTCAGATGGTGGTAAGAACATTACAGAGGAGAAGGGAGCACGTCTGGTTTACAAGAAGAAAAAAGACTTGTTTTCATTCAAAATATAAGGCAGGTTCTCTAACAAAGTCCAGCTGACATTAGGGTTGTCAAAAGTATCGAAAATTAGATACTAATTGATACTAAAACTAGTATCGAAACAAGATACTCATTTGAGCAGGTGTTGATACTAAAAAAGTCGCATCAACCGGACATGATGAACCTTCCCTGAATATCATTAGAATGATCTGATCTCAGTATCAGAACATGTATAGGACCACGTAGACTAGTATACGCCCATGGACCACTATGGATATGCATTTTCAAGGCAGGTTAAGGTACACTTTATTATCCCCATAGGGAAATTTGTCCTCTGCATTTAACCCATCCTTCAGTGCCACTGGGGCATTGAGCAGTGAGCACAGTGCCAGGGGACTCATCTCAGATCTTGAGCTAGTCTTAGTCAGGTCTACCTTAGCTGGAGGATTTGACCTATTGTGCAATAAAACAGGCAGGTAGAGGTGTCAGTGATGCAGTGAAGGGACAATGGTGGATTAGTTGATCATTAAAGAAGATGAAGAGGCTGAGGAGGTCGGCGGTTCTGCTGCTGCGGGGACATGGGACAGATGAGGTTTGAAATGTCACAAATAAGGAGGGAAGAAAGAGTGCACTTATATGATCTGGCTAGAGAGGTGATTGCTTTAAAGATGAAGGTACAGGCTTTTTTATGAATCATTTTGAACGTTAAAATATTTAAAGCAACACCGTGTAACTTTCTGGAAGTGGCATGTCGCCTCCTGCATTAAAACAGAAAGTTAAAACCATACTTCGGAACATTCTCCATAAGGTTTAAGCAGCACTAAACAACATAAGGTTTGTGGAGATGCAAGCCCGCTCACAGTAAGTACACGTTTTTCAGTGCAAAAAAAACATCACATTTTATTTTTGTTGGCTAGAAGGTTACACATTGAGGTTTTAAAACAGCATGTGATGATGAGTTCTGTTTGCGATTTGAAAACACTTTACAGTTTCCTAGAGGTTTCCAGAATCAGCGTTGATGTTTCTAATGTGAACAGCCTTAAATGCCCTATCATGTAAATTCATGGGAGCATGTCTGGAGCCAGGTTGAGTTGGGCCGTCAATAATCTGGGGCTGTCAGCAACATGTGTTTGAAGTCTGCACAGATAGGATCTAAACCTTGGCTGGCTTCACCCGAGTGGAGCTTCTGAGGACACTCGCGTTCATTCAGAAGAACCTGCTTTCCACACATCCACCAACCAGCTGCCAGTGCTATAGTGTGATTCAGCTGGATGCAAATGTCTTTTTATTACATGAATCTTGCGCGAGTGAAATGGTTAATGTATTTATTCTTGTCTTTCGTAGATTTTTATGTTGTAAACTGAACCGCAAGCAAGAATGAAATCAACAACAAATGCAGTTCTATTAAATATATAAATTACACATTTACGCACAATTAAACATTTGTCGGCATCAACTCTGCAATTCTAGTTTGAGTAGTTCTAGTTTTATTGGGGTTATTGACTCAACGGTTGCAGCACTCCACCATCCCGAAGGTTGGGGGATCAGCTCCATACTGCTGTTGTGTCCTTGGGCAAGACACTTCACCCCACTGGTCGAGTATAAAAGTGGTATAGAAGTGAACGAATGATGTAAGCTAAAGCAGACATATTGTGCTTGCGTCTACATAGTTATAATCTTTGACACCTGTGGGTCATTATATTATAATTTGTATATTTAAAATTGCAATATTCACCTAAAACCACGTAATAAAAGAAACAAGTTGGCTGCGTTAGTGTCAAGAATCCAGTCTGTCCCTGTGTTTCTGTGCTGTCTTCCCCCCTCCCTTTCTGTGTCCTTGCCGGGAGTGGGGCGGAGACTCTGGCACCACCCATCACACACCTGCAGCTGATCTGCAATCAAGCCACACCCTGAGTAAAAAGGAGCCGAGGATCCCTACAGACGCCGCCAGATCGTCAACGTATCTCCAGTGTATCCTGCGTGATCCCGCTCCTTGGACTTCCTGCGCACCTCCGCTTCTGACCCAGCTGTCCCCGCCCCGCTCTCTACGGACTGCTCCGTCAACCATCATTCATGTTTCTAACTTGTAAATAAACTCTGTTAAACTGTTTCCCCGAGTGTGCATCTTTGATCCCGCAGATGTTACGACAGTTGGAAAACTGCGGCGCCCAGTGGGAGCTGACGTCACTGTAAACATCATGACAACATTACACCCAGCCATTGTCAGCACCTCCAATGGATAGCTGCACACTAGCAAGCCATGGATTTTTTTTTTTTTTCATTTGTACTAAAATGAAAATAAAATTGGAGAACAAATGAAGTACAGAAGAGCGAGCATGTGCCAGTGAAAGCAGCGTTTGATCGGCAATATGGCGTCTTGAAAATAAGTGATTAAAGATTGCTGAAATATGCACAAAGCACTGCAAATGCAACTTCGAGAGGGTAATGAGAAGGCAAATACAACTTCGAGAGGGTAAATGAGAAGGGGAACGGCTATAAAATGGTTAAAAGCTCTGAAAAGTCGATTTTGCAGAATAGGTCTGATTTAAAGAAATTTGAATATCCGGAAAGGCAAATGAAATATGCTTTTTGAGAAGCTGTACATTGAGGAATATATACATTTTGCTTTATTTTAACAAAAGGAACAAAATAAGACAACATAGTACAAAAACAATACAATGGCACTTTTTAAATCCAAGCAATTGCTAATTAATTAGTTTATTTTGCACTGAATAAGCTCGTGTTTGCTTGATGAGTTTGTCATGTTGGGTTAAACTGCGCGTAAAGCATCTGGTGCAGTGTATTCGTACCATATGTTCATAACGTGCGCTTTTAATGGGAGAAAGCTCACAGGTGTCCAGGCTTTGGCCAAAAACAACACAATTACCGTACAATACAATCATTTTTATTATGGGTGTTTGACTTTCATATTCTCAACACAAAACTCTGCTGGGTACTTGGTTTATACAATACATAAATTAGTAGAAATAAAAGTTCTGTATGAAACCAAAGCGCTGCCATCATCACCTGGCCTCTCAACCTGTTCATATAAGTGCACTATTTCTCCCCTCCTTCTTCCTGCTGTTAGAGCTACAATCCCCCTCCACCCCTTCTTCACCACAGCAGCAGAACCGTCAGCTTCCTCACCCACTCCGTCTCCTCCTCTTCACCACCTTTTCTTCACAGACCCTTCATTCTCTAAACCACCAAATACCTGCGTTGTCAAGTATAGTTTTCACGTTCTATGTTTTCCCTTTGATAAACAAATAAAATCAAGTTTGTTTGATATGTCTAAGCTATATAGTGATCTTGTTTCTTATTCCTGTGATTGTAAACAGCTCCATCTGATATACGAAAGTCTTCTGCGTGGCGGCCTCTCGTATAAACATACATATAGATAATTGCCTTATTGTCCCGTAACCCATCTGTTCTCCCCCCTCTCGCCAGCAGAGGGAGGACAATGTGCCCCCATCCGCACGGCCCCACATCCAGATGGAGCAGAGAACAAGAGTCCGGATGTTTGGGGGACATAACCTCACTGACTTCATACGCTGCGCACAATACACAGGAGATTCTATTGTGTCAGATGTTCAACCAAAATCATTGCCTTTTGTGTGCTGGCTTATCAGAGTTCATGAAGAAATATTTTTACAGTGGAAAGAGACAGTAAATGAGGAATAAAATCAACATGCTGCCCGAGTTGAAATCGTGGAGGCCAAAACTGGGACTAGAAGGTTCGTGTCAAATGAGAACGAGTTTTTTTCACTCTAGACTGGTGGAACTGAGTGCACCACCAATTACTACATACATCCAGTGGTGGAAAGAGTTCTGAAAATGTATACTCAAGTAAAAGTATAGTTACTTGGCCGATCATTTTGGCACCAGTACTCCATTGCAAGTACTGGTGCCAAAATCGTACTTAAGTAAAAGTAAAAAAGTATGTTACTCAGAGTTTGGTACACAGTTTTAGATCACACTTTAATACAAAACGTGTAAAACTCTGAGCTCTGGCCAGTCAGAGCAGGATGCAGTGACGTTATGTGTTTGCGGGTACAGAAAGGAGCAGATACAGCTGTGATACGGGACAATATGGATGAATTTTTATAATTTAAAATGCAACAAAGTACAAGTACAGGTTTAAAAATCTACTCAAAAAAGTACAATTACCCTGAAAATGTACTCAGTTACAGAAATGTGAGTATTTGTATGTGTGTTAGTTATTTTCCACCTCTGCATACAACTTGCAAACGTTTAAAAGAACATATTCTTCAAACTTTCTTCAGATAAGGAGAACGTGTATGGTTTACAATGAACAAAATAACAATGTATGTAACTAAGTCCTATTAAATACCACAAAAACGCATGATGTGTCTTTTGTAACATCACATCTACGTTACATTTCCAACGCGCGCGTTTAAATCCTTCCGTATTACCCGTGCACTCCTGAACCCGGGCCGTCCGTTGGGATTGTACCTGGTCTATCGGCCTGATCAGCTGTTCTCTGCACTACAGTCCGCCACAGACCTCGCTCCTTATCTCCGGCAGGAATTCCTCCACACTCATGTAAACACACACTGAGACTTCTGAGGATCTTAATGAGCCTTTGCCAACAGGCCTGGCTTTAGCGCGGCCGTGCTCCGCTCCACCGCATGTTAGTGAAAGATTTAAGCTAGATTTGAGCACTTGTTGGACTATGCGTTTTGAACCAAGAGGAAACTGTACGGGCTGAAGAAATGTCTGCAGAGTTTGCCATAATGGACGTGAGATTTATATGTATGACATGTAATGAGGGCCATATGTTACAGTAGCATAAACTGTATAAAGAAGTGGACTATGTGAGTGTGATGTCACCCGTAGCGTTCGGCTCCAGTCAAATGAAGCTCATCGAAGCAAGCGGTTATAGGGGCCAATTGGAAGCCAAGTTTTATATTAGGAATTCCGACCGCGAGTATCATAGCAACCAAAGAGCCAATCCCTTCCCGCCCGCACCGCTCGTTTAGTAGGGAGCAGGAGTTTAGCAACGCCGTCAATCAAAACTGTTGCTAACGCTAGCGGGTGCGACCTTGGCGAAAGAAGGCGCCTGATATGTCAGTTATTAATGTTCATATCTTGAGTTACGGACACAATAGCGAAATAAAAATACCAGGATCGTGTAGAGCTGGTTAATATGAACATTTTAAGATCAAAACGATGAGCCTGACAACAGCAATTAGGGGCAACAATTTTCCAGTGTAAAGCGAATTGCAGTCGATGGAGCCGGAAGTGTGCAACAGATATATTGGAGTGACCGAAATTTTAATGCTGCCAAGAATGTCCATTATCTCTTGCATAGTTTGATATTAAAGCTGGGGTACTTGATTTACAAACTGTCAAAGGAGGAAATATCTAACTGGCTGATTTCACATTATGCAACTGCTCTCCGTTCCGCTGCACACCACCGCAGTGACCACGAGTCTGTTAAATAAAATTCCCAGTTTACGATCGGTCTTTAGCTCCCATCACATCAATTTCCACGTGTTTTTTCACTGCCCCAAGGCTAGTTAGGCATTAAACTATGGACGAGTTTGATGAAAGTTTTCACATGGCGGTGTTTCAGTGCAAAAAGCAAAAGGAGGCCTGTCACGATGTCGGCCTGTCACGTTTGGAAACACGATATATTGGAACAGAGATACACTGAGATAAATGATAATACAGAAACTACATTAAGTCACTGACACAATAAAAATAATACAAGAAAATCCCAGTAAACCAATTTTAATAGATGGTATCATTAAAAGGCCTAAGTTGCAACAAATCCATCCATTTTTCTTCCGCTTATCAGGGGCCGGGTCACGGGGGCAGCAGTCTAAGCAGGGACTCCCAGACTTCTCCCAGACACTTCTTCCAACTCATCCAGTGGACCCCAAGGCGTTCCAGACACTTCTTCCAACTCATCCAGTGGGACCCCAAGGCGTTCCCAGGCCAGCCGAGAGACATACTCCCTTCAGCGTGTCCTGGGTCTTCCCTGAGGCCTCCTCCCAGTGGGACATGTCCAGAACACCTTCCTAGGGAGGCGTCCAGGAGGCATCCGGAACAGATGCACGAGCCATCTCAGCTGGTTCCTGTCGATGTGGAGGAGCTGCGGCTCTACTCCCAGCTCTTCCCGCGTGACTTAACTCCTCACCCTATCTCTAAGGGAGCGCCCAGCCACCCTGCGGAGGAGAATAAATAAATAATGTACTATTATTGGTCATAGATGTGACCTATTCAACCGTTTACAGCTCAAATCTTACCGTTTAACAACAAAAATACCCCAGATCTCTCCACTTAAACAAAGAAAATGTACACACGATAAATACTGAGCACAAAACAATATATCGTTCCAGCTTTATATTGAACGATAAGTTGATATAGTGATTATCGTGACCTAAGTGAACGTGAACAGTTTACTGAGTCCAACTATCAAAGCAGCAACTCATAAAAACATCTGCTAGAAGTAATCTGATGAAAATAAGTCCATCTGAGTGTATTTACTTTGTGGTTGATCCATAATTTTGTGAGAGGACAGAGAAGTAACGCAGCACCGCCTCAGACATGCGCAGACCATACACGGGATTTGGAACGGTTCCGAAACTGGATCTCGTTTTTTAAAAGAGCCAAATCTTTTTCTTTCTAAAGTCCCATCACTATCAGCTCTCAAGTACAATTTTATAACTGGAGCCTCTTTACAAAGGGCAACATTTGTTTTGCGTTTCTTCCCTCCCATGTGCAGAGCCCCAGAGAAAGTAGTGAGTGCGATGTGTCATCTCATAAAAGCCCTCACAGACCAATCAGACCACACATTCTGAGTCAACCTCCAATGTTCTTCTCCTCCCGGACCAGGACCTCAGCACCACTTAAACCCACGCAGCCCGGGCCCCACCCCCTACGGCCCCTAGCGTCTCTGACACATCAAAGCGGCAGGCGGGGAGGGTCCGCGGCATCACGGCAGACAAAGGAAGCGATTAACAGATAAGGATCAGACGAAGGAGATATGACATTTCATCCTGGAGATCCGGTACGCCGCGCATTCAGAGCAGACCGGCCAGCGGAAGTGAGGATGTACTGGGGCTTTTTGAGGGGCGAGGGGGGGTAGGATCCAGGGGACACAGTATTCTAATGGGGATACGGTGAGGCGTTCGTGATGCGTACATATGACGACCAAGGTACAACCAATTTTTTTAAATTTTGTATTTAATGATATTGTAGCATTCCGGTGTAAGGAAACATGCCAAATTTCTTCTGGTTGTTTACTTTCTGGACACAAGGGCTACTGTAGGCTGTAACCCACGCCAAAACAAGAGCAAAACAGCAGCAGTCTCAACTCACTAGAGCCAGTCTCCAAAACAGACCAGGAACCTTCACATCCACTTGTCGGCATAGCAACCAAGAGTCACATAGAAAAGCAGTTACATTAACAACAACCATCGACTGTATATGTAAATGGACATAGCTAACCTGCTAGATCCAAATAGGAAGTGAGCATGGGAGCTTCCGGCTCCATCGACTCTGGCTCCAATTCACTTTACATTGTAAAACTGTCGCCTCTCTCTCTGTAACGGCTGCAGTGAGCCTCGTCATTTTGGGCTTAAAATGTGTGTATTTTAATTTCGCTATTGTGTCCGTAATTCAAGATATGAACATTAATAACAGATAAATCAGGCACCTTCGTTCCCTGAGGTTGCGCCCGCTAGCATTAGCAACAGGTTTGACTGACAGCGTTGCTAAACATCAGCTCCATGCTAAACCAGCTGTGCGGGTGGGAAGGGGCATTACCTTCAGCAGCTTCGCTCCGGATTGGCCGGATGATACTTGTGGTCAGAATTCCTAACATGCAACTTGGCTCCAAATTTGCCAAGGCTAGCTCATCAAGGCTAGCAGTTAGCTCCAACTTGGCAAATTTGGAGCCAACTGCTAGCCTTGATGAGCTTAATATGACTGGAATTGAACGTTTCCATGAGTTCCACATTTGGAATTCCAACCGTGAGTATCATAGCAACCAAATAGCCAATCCAGAGCAAGGCTGTTGAAGGTAGCGCCCCTTCCCGCCCGCACCGCTGGTTTAGCAGGGAGCGGGCGACTTAGCAACACTGTCAATCAAACCTATTAGTCAACTAGCCAAATGATTATTTTTGTTGTTAAAACTTTTTAAATACATTATCAACCAAATAAAGGTTCAAATACGGCGACTGAAAGCTTCTAAAAACAAATTAAGTGTGTAATTCATCAAAATCCCAAATTCTTTGAGATTCTGAAACCTATAAACCTATAAAACATGATTTGAACATTTCAAATCATGTTCATTTATCTTTCATGATATGGTTGCACTGTACCTGATTTTTAGTCTTAAAAACGTGAAAAACAGAACCAGTTAATTTTACGGTTTGCAGTGGTCCAAAGTTATTCCTCACTTCATTC
This sequence comes from Periophthalmodon schlosseri, assembly GCA_000787095.1. NCBI lineage: Eukaryota > Metazoa > Chordata > Actinopteri > Gobiiformes > Gobiidae > Periophthalmodon > Periophthalmodon schlosseri. The sequence goes on along the minus strand of KN481732.1, from coordinate 7,071 downwards.
TGAGCATCCTAATTATTCACCACAATGAGTTTATAAGCGCTTTTCACAACTTACACAAACCAGAGCAGTTAACTCTAACAACAACTAGCATGCTAATGTTACTCATACTTACTGATTATGTTACTTTCTACTTACTCATTATTGGACAACAATACGCTGTATACTTAAACAATTATACAATATATCTGTACTGGGGTAAGACACATTTTGCTCAAATACAGTGGAAAAATATAGGTACAAGTCCTTTCAACTTTTGAGCATGCTTCAAATTCTGGCATTTTTTTCCACGTATTTTTTATACGCTGACCCCTTGTGGCTATAGTTAGAATTATGGACCCAATATTGCAATGGAAGTGTTTGCGTGTACACATGTTGCTAATTTCACCAAAATCCTACCATAACTTTTGAATTTCCTTGATTGCAATTATTACCAACAAAACATAAGCCAGGAGCAAGGTCAAACTTTTCAATATGGATCTGTTTACATCCAATCTTATAACTCCACCAGGCCCATAGAAAGTTCACACAGTTATATACAACTGCACCCAAACATATGGGTCCATTTCTTCGCATTGAAAACACCCTACTGTGCCTTAAAAACATGAAAAACAGAATTAGTTCATTTTAAACTGTTAGTAAAGCTAACAACAACAACCAGCATGCTAACGCGAACTTCTTGATTATCATACAATACAATTGCTTTTCAGTTTAGATGTAGCCAGCACACAGACTTATTTTGATCTCAAGAGCTGCTTATATAATACATATTTGTACTGAGGCTAGGGTTGTCGAACGTATTGAAAATCAGATACTAATCGATAGTAAAAAAAAACAGTATCAAAACTAGATGCTCATTTGTAGTATCAACACTAAAAAAGTCACATTCACAGGACAGAAATGAACCTTTCCTGAATAGCTTTAGAATGATCTTGAGCTGTATCTTTCACAAGTATAAGACACATAGACTAGTATAAACCATAGACCACTATGGAACCTACTGGACGACTGAGGGATTACACAGATATAAGGCTAAAATAACAAGAAATGTTTTTCATTATCATGGTATCAAAATTGGTATTGAGTTTCGAGTTAATTCCTTAGTATCGAAATTGGGTTTGAAATTTTAGTATCGTGACAACACTAACTGGGGCAAGATCGTTTTTGCTCAAATACATGTTTACAGGGCCTTTAACTTCAGGCATATGGAGTTGGCACAGTCTTTTCTAGAAGTTCCTCATCTGATTTGCTCTTAAATAGTCTTTAGGCAGACAAAGGCGCTGGATGCCAAAAGGACGTGGGTATTGTGGGCCTAATTGCCTCCGGGTCGGGTTTCGGCTCGGGTTTCGCGGGGCTGTATTCAAGTATTCAGGGCTGGCCGGCCTCAGGCACAGTCCACCTGCCTCTGGAGGACTCCACAAAGGCCCGGTTTGAACACAGAGCAGGCTGTTGGCAAATAAACAAACGCCGCGGTAAGGAGAGGTCTGCTGTCAGGTACTGCAGCTGTGGAAGAGGAGGTCAGCGCCGTACAGGACCACATGGGCAGGTTCGGGTGTTTGGGAGTTTGATAGATTACAGGACTTTGTTGTTGATGGTCATACTGCAGGGGTGTCCGAACTTTTTTCACTGAGGGCCACACCTTGGAACATAAAGACTGGTGGTCAGTACAGTGAGTCATTGTGACCAGCTGTGGCCAGTTTATCCCCCAGGTCATAGTTTGAACATCCCTGTCAAGTTGCAGTACTATTTTCTATGACCTGTTCTTGTGTTTGTCACTCCCTAACTGAAATGTACAGTAAATGTCATCCAGAATGGCTAGCACACTCATCGCAAGAAGGTCTGGAGTTCAATTCCCTGTTTTTTTTTCCTTTTAAAATTGCATGTTCTCTCTGTGTCTGGGTGCTTTGGGTACTTTTCCCTGTAGACAATAGACCTACCCTCTAGCTAAGGTAGTCCTGACCAAGGTCTGGACTGTGGTCATGGCTCAAATGGAGTGGGCATTTTTGAAAGTATGGACGGGGTAACTTAACCTTGTGGAACCGAATACCTCCTGGTCAACAGGCAGCAGCTTCTATACATCTTAGGACAGCAAAGGTTCAATTTTATAGTCTTGCGTGAGGTACACGGTTCCATAAGCAGCATTTCCACTGTATAGTGTTTTGATGCCAGATCTTCAAAGTGTTAAACACGGGACCAGCCCTGTGTGTGTGCTTGTACATGTGTGCGTGCGGGGACAGTGTCAGGCCGCACACCTGTGGAGAGGGCCGTGAGGCGGGACCCTAAATACAGGCCTGAGAGGGTCGGGGGCCGGCCGACAGCAGCCATCTTTTCATTAGCCGTATCTAATGAAACTGCACAGAGCCGGGAAGAAAGGCCTACTGCCGGGACACCCTGCCCTGCCCCAAATTACACCCGGGACACGCCACAAAAGAGGCATTCCAGCTCCGCACCACCGGCACTTGACACCGCGTTTCTATGACAAGTGGAAATTTCCAGCGCCATCGGTTCCCAGGTCCTTCAGGGGTTTAATCACACCCCCTCTGGCCCCGTCCCGCGCCCACTGCCCCGACGCTTTGTGGGGAGCAGTTGTCAAGAGGCAACTATCTGAAACTCTTTCACCCAAGTCAATTACTGTTATTAAGCTCCTTTGACAAGAATTGTTTTGGTCACACACCTCGGACCAGGGCTCTTCCCAACATCTGCAGGTCAAGACTCACTGTGTCTACACGCACTGCATGTTCAAGTAGGCTTGGTGTCGGATTATAGTCTGATTTCTCCAGAGAACTAGTTTTATCACTCTTGTCCCAGTCTATGTGCAGATAAGAAAGATTCATGACTGGAATGAATTACTGGAGTTTGTGAATTAGCATTAGGGCTAAAATTTTGTAGCTAATTGTTAATACAAGTTTTGCAATGTCATTTACTTGAGCAATTCACTTTTCAGCAACTTGGAAAATTCTGTCAAGTTACTCGCCTCTCCCTCAATTATTAAAAAAAAATCTACAGTAGTTTAACTACTTTTAAACGTATAGACTAACAATAGCATACAAGCTATTTCACAGCAGAGGGACCATTATTCCTGTCATCTAAACTCTAGAGTACATAAAACAATTAAATTCAACAAATGGTTATAATTTGTTACACCGTAGCAGGAGAACCATCACCCCCTTTAGCCTCTCCAAATTTTCTTCAAAATGTTCCACATTATGGCATTAAAAATATACATTTTGCATTTACTCAGTTACACACTATTTTATTTCTCAAAAATACCATGAAAAACATGCATTCTTACTGTGAATGGGCTCGCCTCTCCACAGATCGGACCTGTAAGTTGACTTGTTGGCTTCACCTGCTTGTACCCATGAAGAGTTTAAAGTTAGTATTATGCAAAATCCACATTTTTAAGATTGTTCCCTCACCAAAGACATGCCTCAAGAGGTTTTATATGTCATCCACGCATGTTTGAGTAATCTAGGGATCTCTCCCGGGCCCTATTCGAACTCTCCTTATGGTTAGCAGTACGACTCTTTTCATGACACAGCCCCCATAGAAGTGCAATACCCCTTCTTTAAACCCATACTGTGGAACATTCTAGGCAAAGCAATAACATTTCCATGGAAACACCAGAAAAGTTACAAAGTGCAACTTCCAGATCATAAGAATGATCCTGTACACACTTGTTATTGAGTTGACCTGTAGCTAACCTTGTTCTAAAATGCCCATTGTCCTCTCCTGTTACGGGACTGTATAGGACTGAGTGTGTGTGGGAGTGTGGGAGCACTGACCCACAGGTGACAGGGCCCTCTGATGACAGGACGGGCCTAGGACGGGACAGTGCGGAGGGGGACACGGAGAGGACGTGTCCCCCCTGTCACCCCTGCCCCATGGACGCTATACGGCTACAGTTTCACGTTAGCATTTGTGCCCGTGTCAAAATGATATACCCCGTACTTCACAGAGCCTATGTGCGATATGGAAGTATGAGAAGAGAGGGAAGGGGGGGGGTCTGAAGGTGATGAGAGGAGGTGTCACCGTGATGACCAGGAAGAGCATCTGCTACAGAAGGGGGCAGGAAGTAGAATTGCTTCATTTTTTAGTTATATATTTCAAAGTAAGGTTAAGGTAGACTTTATTGTCCCTGTAGAGTGCAATGTACTTGTAACCATTAAAGTCAAGGTATTTTATAATGTTCGTGTAGGGAAATATATCCTCTGCATTTGACCCATCCATCATTGCCGCCAACCCGTCAAATACTCAGTTCCACCTTGTGCTGTCATTAGGTGGTATTTTAGAACATGCTCTTCTATGTTTTTTAAGTCCACTCAGCATCTTGGATTCCTCAGGGAACGGTGCTTGCCCTGTCTATCTACACCTCCAAAGTTAGCATTGTTCACTGCTTTCCATTAAATTTGGGCTGTTCATTTTTGTAGAATCGGCTCCGTGCACAACAGCGCCCTGCGACCTCACTGTTAGCGTCACTACTTCCTGTCCTATTTTATCTCTATGAGGTTTTCGCAGAGTCGTGCTAAAATGAATGAATCTCACTGGCAACATGTTAAACGCCACACAAATAAAATGAATACGTCACTGGAGGAAACTTCTCTGTTTACAAAAAGAGATGTTTGTGCCTCAATGCTAACGCTAATGCTAATTTTGAGGCATAATAAATGTTAAAACACCACCACAAACTGAAGTATTCTACATAAAAAAAATAATTGGGTAGTCTTTATTTTAAATTCATTTGAATTTGAATAGGTTGTTTGTTTTATGTTTTCCGATTTTAATAAAAGTGACTGTTTTGCTGTTTAGCTTTGAGACACAGTAAACTAGCTAGCGTGCTGCTGTGCACAAAGCTTATTAAATTCAGGTTGAGCCGGTCTATCTTGACAAGTTCACATCTCTTTGTTTGTCCCTCACTCCAATCCATACATTAAAAATACATGAATTTCTATTTCAAAAAACACTAAATTACAAGACAAAATGCTTTAAAATACATTTCCATCATTGATTTAAACGAAATTGACTCTTGTGACCGTTGTTGATACCTCATAAACATACCTGGAGTTGTGTTTTCTTTGATTCACACATGTTTGAGTAACTCTGCATTATTGGGCAGTTCCACCTTGTGATGTCATTAGTGGTAGTTTAGTTAACAGCTATTTTTAAGCGTAACTGAACTGCTTTACTCTACAATAACGTAGAATAACCATAATTTATTGTTGTTGTTTTTGCTTTAACTTGTGTTCAGATGAGATTGCCACAGAAAGTCTACAATATCTTCTGGTGCACCAAGATGCGAGAGGCTAAAACAACACTGTAGCTTTCAAAGTTTGGCAATTCCAGGGCTGCAAATTATTCAAACGATTCTAGTGAAGCTGTATGAAGTTTAAAAACACAGTGGAGCACTTCCTGTGTTACCATTTAATGACATCACAAGGTGGGACAGAATGCTTTGAGTCTTGAGTGAAAACCTCAGCCTAAATGTGCAGGGTTTGTGTGTTAAACACGTGTGAATGGAACAAAACTCAACTCCAGGTCTGTTTGCGACGAGGAAACGACATTAGAACATGAAAACTGAAGCATAATCTAAAAAATAATCCAGCATCTGATTTCCTGACACAGCTCTGGCAGTAAAAACACCGCCGCAGAAATGTAAATAACGAGTTTAATGCTTGTCTTAAACAGGTTGGAATGACGTGACATGGTAATAAAACCCCTCCTATCTTTCATCGGCTAATACGCAGTGTAGTAGTGACTCATACTTGTGCGATACGAGCACTGCCCTGTCACTCTGCTCCTGTTTTTGCTTGTTTGGAGTACACTTTGTTATGCCACTCCATCCCCTCAGGGCGTCCGGTGTGGCCCTCCCATAGGACAGGGCCCAGAGGCAGGTAGTACTCAGTTGTCCTCACAGTTACTTTACCTGAGTAACCTTTAAAATAAATGGCACTTTTAAGAGTACTTTCACTGCTACTTGAGTAATATTTTTATTTAATCAACAGTTTGTTCAAAGTTTTCCCGCTGAGAGTAAGTCTGCAACTGACAAATCTTGAGTTACGTCCCAACAATTACTATTACTTGAGTAGTAGTTTTCCCACATATTTTTACTTTGAGTAATGTCTTGGACCACTACTTAGTAAATCTACTTGAGTAATGTTATTTTGAAGTAACGCTACTCTTACTTGAGTAAAATTTTTGGCTACTCTACTCTGACAGCGCCGTAAGTTAATGCCCCACGATGGGTCCCTCTGCCTTCGTCCCTTGTCTGCATGTACTTTTCAGAGTACTTTTCTCGCAGCATACTTTTAGTCCTACTTGAGTAATATTTTTATTGAAGTAACAGTACTCTTACTTGAGTAAAAAATTTGGTATGAGTTAGTTTGTCTCATTTTTGTGTCTATCCTTTACACCTAAATACCAGATTTTGTGCATTATTTCATGTTTTGTCCTTCAAATTACATTAACTTCAAATTTAAAATCAGATGTTACGTCCCGACAGTTACTCTTACCTATGTGGTGGTTTTCCTAAATACCCTTTAACTTTTACTTTAGCCATTTCTTAAGTGGGACCGCTACTTTGTACTTCTACTTCTAATATTTTTTTGACGTAATGGGCGTATACTAGTCTTTTTGTCTTATACTTGTTCTGATACAGCTCAAGATCATTCTAAAGTTATTCAGGAAAGGCTCATTTCTGTCCTGTGAATGTGACTTTTTTAGTAACAATATTTCCTCACATGAGCATCTAGTTTCGATACTAGTTTCAGTATCGATTAGTATCTGATTTTCAGTACTACTGACACCCCTACTCTCCCACCTCTAACAGCGCCTTAAGTTAGCGCCCTCCCATGGGTCCCTCGCCTTTGTTCCCCCGTCCGCATCGCTGGCCATAAACACGGGGCTTTTTACGGAGGAGCGTTCCAAATAAAAAGCTTTCTGAAGGAGCTCGTGGGTCAATTAGTGGAGCGGTGTCGACGGGACTGGAAGTGTAACGCGCCGCGCCGAGGACTGCGTGACAAGGAGCTGTTACAGGAGAGGAGGAGGAGGCACGTCATCCGGGAATGACACTGCAGC
>KN481729.1:54457-66768 GCA_000787095.1 Periophthalmodon schlosseri | reverse complement strand
CCCTATATCTGCTGTTTGTCTATGGAGCTTGGATTGTTTAAAATGCGATGTTGCCGTTGACAACTCCATACGCTTGTTTTATTTCCCACTGCATTCACATTTTACTGTCCCCTTGACTAATTACGTACCATAACACAGACTGCTAATTTCACGAGCTCATAAATAACAGTAATAATGGCTCGTGCTCCCAGCCTCCTCTCTGGGCTGTAGTGCATTTGTGCCGGTTTATCTGTGGTGATAAAATGTGATAATGTGGTCCCTGTTTGGTAAATGGGAATTTTAATGAACAAGCTGGGACAGTGTGTACAGTGTAAACAAAAAAAGGTTTGGAAAAAAAATATATAAGATAACAAGCATATAGAAATGTATATTTACTTCAACTGAAATGATGATGTATTTGTTGGCAGTAATCAAAATCAAAGTAACGAAAGTTAGGACATGGGCAGTTACAATTTTATTTAATTTAGAGTTTTACATTGGGAATTTTACTATATTTTTTAATCATAGCTGTAACATATTCAAAAAGTACTTCGAGAAATAAAGTGTTTAACTACATTTAAAAGAAAAACTGAGCACTTTTAAACCTGGGATAAACCAGAACTGAACCAGGTCAAGCAAAGACTACAAGTAAAAAGGTCTGTCAAAGCATTTAAACAGATCTCTGAAGGAGTGTAATGGTATTGCACAAAAACGCTAAGAAACTCATTGCAGTGAATCATTTTAAAATCAACTAGTTTTTTAAAATAATAACAATCAGGTACAGTGCCTTTAAGAAAACTAAGACTGAAACTGTACATGTGTGTCATTTATGGAATTAAGGGTGCACTTTGTAACTTTTCTGGTCGAGGGTTTGCCACCTGCTTGTCTCCATGGTGATGTTATTGCTATGACTACAATGTTCCATAGTGATGCCTTATGTAAATAGGCTTTTTTTCTGGCCCGCCTGCCTGACCTGAGATCAAATCCAACCCAAGCTTTTCACAACTTTCAGAGGCCAGAGCGGGGTTTTGCCATCATGGTAACGCTAACAACAACTAGCATGCTAACTCACACTTCCTGATTATCAGACAATAAAAAATAAACGCTTTATATTTAAATGTAGACAGCACACAGCCGACTTATTTTAACCTCAAGAGCTGCTAATACAGTATATCTTTACTGGGGCAAGACACATTTCGCTCAAATACATGGGAAAATATCTGGCATAGGGTCTAATAATTGTGTGTGTACAGTGTCGATTCCTTTATGGGCTACAGATTTAATCCAGATTTATCCTCCAAATGTTTGTACCTGATACTTCAAACACATTTACATAATCAGTGCCTGTAAAAGCGCTCCCAAATGTTCCAAGGCTCAAATCCCACTTCTGTGCTGGGACCTGTTCAGTTTGTGTGAAGGATTATCCTGAGTTTACCTCTCGTACATGTTTTATTTATCATCCTGTCTGTCATCATGCTTCAGTGGATTTACTGTCATTAATTTGTAATCTGGGGGTTAGGAATTAGTGTACAAATTAGAAATACATTATGCAAAGTGTCTACTCAGCAATGACTACTGAGGTAAAACAGAACATGCAGGTTCAAACTTTATCCATCCTTAAAGTGCGGGTGTCAGGTTCTCTTGGTTTGGTTGGATTGTACTCGTGGTAAATATTTATCATAGTTTTACATCAGTTAAGTGGCAGTTTGTGGGCAAAAAAGGTGAAAAGTACAAAAATACAGGAAGTAGCGCTGACTACTAAAACAGAATCCCTCTACCTAGGTCATCAACATGAACCATAGACTGTATATATAAATGGACATAGCTAACCTGCCAAATAGGAAGTGATCATGGGCGCACTTCCAGCTCCATCGACTCGGCTCCAATTTCAATTTACATTAGAAAACTGTTGCCCTTCTCTCCATAACTGCTGCAGTGAGCCTCGTCATTTTGGCCTTAAAATGTTCGTATTACTGTCCATGTCCAACCGGGAAGTAAAATGATGAACTTCACCAAAATTTTAAAAAGGGAAGATGTTTAGTAAAGTCCTAAATCTGTTATGTTTTAGTGAAATTAGTAGTCTAAGGTCATAGGCACTTTAAGCTCTCTGAAAGTTCACCATGCCTAGTTGATTTGAAAACCTTTGCACGTAACATATTCCCCTTATGTTTTCTCGAGACCTTTAGATAGAACACTTTTTTGCATAACCCATCTGAAGAGAGGTGAGCAGGTCTGTAGATGATAAAAGGCCTCTCCTCCTCGTGTGGTACATTTGATAACATGTCTGTGCTGTGGTCTGAGGGTCACGGGGCTGTGGTCTCACGTTTGCTATGCGTTTGTGTGAAATCGATGTTGTGATTTATGAGTGCATTATTCACACTGGAGCCCACCTGTGCTCACCTGAGGCCCATACATCACCTCTGCTGGATTACCGCATGGATCAGGCCTATAGACAGTCTTATAAGAGGAAAGCTTAAAGCTGTTGTATCTGATTCCTACTGTCTTAAAAACGTGAAAAACAGAACCAGTTCATTTGGAGAGACTTAGCCATGTGTTTGTCTCCAGTAAATTAGACTACTGTAACGGCCTGCTCACTGGCCTCTCCAAATGAGTGTTAAGACAGCTGCAGTACATCCAGAACACTGCTGCTCGGGTCCTGACTAGAACCAGGAAGTACGAGCATATAAGTCCTGTGCTCAGGTCTCTGCACTGGATCCTGTGGCTCAGAGAATAGACTTTAAAGCAGTTCTGCTTGTTACAAGTCTCTCCATGGCCCAGCACCAAAGTACATCGGCGACATGTTAGTGCCATATGAACCATCTCGCATTCTGAGGACCTCAGGAACTGACCTCCTGCTGGTGCCCAGCACCAGGACTAAACATGGAGAATCAGTGTTTCAGTTTTATGGAGCTAAAACCTGGAACAGTCTTCATGAAGATGTGAGACAGGCCTCACAAGGTTTTTATTCTGCACTCTTCTTTTTTAATGTTAATTTTACAGTAATATTTGTTTTTATTTGATTGTGTTGTGTTTTTAATGTCTTTTTTTATTCTGTAAAACACTTTCCTTGCCATTTTAAACGGTTTAGAGCAGTCCAAAGTTATTCCTCACTTACTTTAGGCATTCCAAACATCCTTATTATTCACCATGATGAGTTTATAAGTACTTTTCTCAACTGTAAATCTAACAACAACTAGCATGCTAATGCCCACTTCCTGATTATCGAATAATAAAATGCATTACAATTAGATGCAGACGGCATGCAGCTGACTTATTTTGACCAAGAACTGCTTATACAATATATCTGTACTAGAGCAAAAAAAAAAGTTTGCTTAAACAGGGCCTTTAGTGTTGGGCAGTTATCGGCTGCCTTCATTAATTGAGCATGTCTAAATTATTAGCAGGTGGGTTTTCAGGCTGGACTTGAACTGAGATGAGTCTCATTTCATTAAAACATAGCTAACATAATTATTTTTATTTTCGGTGAAGTTTATACATTTATTTCCTGGTTGGACACGGGCAGCAGATGTGACATGTGTAGAGGTAATTCCATGACTGTTACCTAGAAACTATAATCTTATCAGGGGCCAAAACTGGTCTAAATTACACAATAGTTATCATTAGACTAATAAAAATAGATAACACATCTCTATTTTGTTAAATCAATGCTTAATCTTAATCTGCCCCTGTTTTTTGGATGATGGACTTCCTGTATCTATGTATTTTGCACTCGTCTTGTGTCATGTGTTTTCACAAATTGCCACTTAACTGATGTAAAACTTACTATCGTACTATCCCACCAAACCAAGTAAAAATTAGAAAAACACAAAAAACATATGCACTTAAGTGAATGCATGGTATGTAAAAGTTGGTCCATTTTATTCATTTCCCAGAGAGAAAGAGCCAGAGGACAGGCGACATACGAATATTCATGATTAATATTTAACGAGCTGTGAGTCTTTTAAGTTTCGTCCTCGCGCTGCTCTGTTATAAATGGCTGTGTTCCTCTATAACCCACTTCATTTCAGACCACTTACTAATGGTCTTTGAAATGGATATTTATACCCATGTGGCCAAGATACTGAGCCCGAGATCCATAATGACCAAACACACAAGTGGCTTCAGATACAGGAGCTTAATTAATTTGAAGTTTTATCAACGTAAACGGACGCCTTCATTTATTCTTCTGATCGGCCGGCGGGCAGAAGGGGAGGTCTCACAGGGAGTGAATTTCACATTTTTGAATAATAATAAGTCATTAGACATTTAAGATATTTAAAGAAGACCTTTTATGCAATCATAAGGTATTTAGTGATCTTTCTGTTAATTGTGAATTGTAAACAAAATGATTGCTGGGGTTCAGATGACATCATAATATTTTATTGGTGAGTACAGAGAGTTTTAGGGTCTAGTCACTAATAGAAATGACCAAGTTCAAAATTTGTGACTTTACCTTTTGTGTATTTCATGGGAAAACTGGCTCTTGCCCTCCATCTGGGAGTATAACGTCATCATTTTCTAGAATCTGTAAAATAATTGGGAAAATTTTGAAGCAGAAAGTCATCTCCACTGAATCTACTGAATGTTGAATGTTTTGTTATGCTGTTGAGTGCAGTCGAAACATGTCAAGGTATGACACAATAATACAGGTCTGACGATAAGAATTAATTAGCCATTAAACACTAAGGCCTTAAGGTACTCGTTATTGTAAGAAAATTTGTCCTCTGCATTTGATCCATGCAGGGGCCCATCTCCAGATGTTGAGCTAGTCTTGGTCGGTTCTACCTTAGCTGCAGGATTTTACCTATTGTGCATGTGGGAAACTGGAGGAAATCTACCCACACACAGGGACACACATGAAAACTCCCCACCGAAATGCCCAGCCGACTTGTGAATAAAACCTGGAATCTTCTTGCTGTGATGCTTAAGAGCTAACCACTCAGCCACCGTGAACATAGTCGGACTCTTAAGGTAAATTTTCCACAGCATGTCTCTAAGCAATACATTTAAAATTCATGGGGACTCCGATCTAGCAGTTCTATGACACATGAGGGCTGATATCATGATAAAAACTGAATCGTGAGCTCATCCCTTTGATGATCTGCTATTTTGATGGTATCGTCATGTTGTGATTCACAAATTTTCTCTTGAATATAGTTGTCTGTTCAAACACAGACACTTGTTCCTACCCACTCCCGACTACTGGTCAGCCTCAGCAATGCTCCGAGTGAGTGACAGATGGATTTAACCAATTGCAATGAAGAGTGAAGCCGATGTCTTTAATTACCTCTTCAAGGCAATATATAGAAGTTAACATAAATTACATCAAAATCTAAAACGTGATCTGGGTGCAAGAAAATATATGGTATACATTTTTTGGCATATCGCCCAACACTATGGCACATTTTACATTTTAATATTTGCTGCAGTTTTCTTCATCAGTGCTCACCACGCCTCCTGTCTGCCTGTCTGTTTGACATGTGCCTTGTTAGCTACTGTACGTGTCCAGATAAATAGACGAGAAATGAAGGCTCGCGGACTCCTGCTGTGTCTCCCTGCTTTGGAGACAACTCATTTATCATAAAGTACATGTAATTTCCTCCCATCTCCGCTCCTCATCAGATAATTTAAATGCACTGCGCTCTGGTGGTGTGCCCTGTGTGAGTGGCTGATGGACTTACACCTGAGGAGCTAACACTGCATATAAGTGTGGATAATGAAGAGGACAGATACAGTTAGAGTGATCTCAACTCAGAGATATGAAAATAGGACAGCAGTTTATAAAGCTTGAACATTGAGATGGTTCTTCATTTGAAAAGTAGATAAATAGCTTTTATTATTGAAAGATTTAAGTCAGATTTAGACCTCATAACTGATGACATGCTGATGAATGAATGTTTCAGTCCACCTTCTCCTGTATATCCGCCTTTAAAGGCTTTGTATCTGATTTTTTTCTCATGTATTTGCCCCGGTACAAGTATTGATACTTTGCAATGACATCACGCTGGGGGTGTATCTCTACATGTATCTCTATGGTGGAATGTTCAGACAAAATGCACACATTAACAAACACTGTCAAAAAGTTTTAAGATTATCTGAAATCTCAAGAAAAAATACAAAATGGATTTAAACACGTTTCCAGGAGCCTGTGATCAATCCGAGCGTTCATGGTCCTGTTTAGGTGTTTGATTTTCAACAAAAAGGTGTTAGTGACTAACTGAAAAACTGTCGGTTAATGCTAGCAAGCTTGTGACTGTAATTTTATGTGTGAGACTTGTTTAACAGTACAAAATCAGCTCACCTGTTGTTGCTCATAACTAAACCAGCTCTTCCTGGTCAGCTTGTGTTAAAATAAAGTTCAGATAAAGTCTAATAAGCCTCAGATAGAGCAGTGCCTACAGTTGGCATCACACCCCCTGGGAATGTTGATGACATCAGCTGCAAATTATCAATATTGTAATCATGGTTTTCTTGGATGTGATAATGCCATACTCTCAGCTGGGGGGCAAGAGACAGTTTTCTTTATTGACTGCATTGTACTTTACCATGAAATATCCAAATGGTAAATTTACAAATGTTGGTCCTGATCATTTCTATTAGTGACTAGACCCAAGAACTCACTGTATTACAGCAAGAATTTGCATTTTAACAATATTCGTTTTATATCTATTTATATCTATCTATTTATTTAAATAAATAGATAGATATAGAATGTTGTGATGTCATTTGAAACCCAGCAAAAAGCAGTTTTTGAAGTGAAAATATGTTCACTGTGTACTGTCAGCATCTAATTATAAAGTGTTTTATTGTCCAATAATCAGGAAGTGTGCATTAGCATCCCAGTTGTTATTAGCTTCACTGTGACAACAACACATTTAAAATGAACTAGTTCTGTTTTTGCACATTTTAAGACAACCATTATGTTTCCTTCACACTCAACACAGAGCAGGTTTGGCACTTATTTTGAGTGGTTTACATGCAGGTTTCCAGCTGCTGTGTGCTGCAGTATCTATTTTATTTTCATTTATATTTATTTACACAGGGAGAGCTCAATGAGAGTACCAGACTCTCTTTTTCATGAGCACCCTGTAAAAATGAATCTGGCTCACACCAGATTGATATGTGAGTCACTCTGAATTGAGTTCTACATATTATCAATCCGTGATGGCTCTCGCTTAAAGTAATCGGAAAATGCGGAACGTCATGACTAATATTTGAATCTGATTGGTCGTAGCGTCACAACAGCGGAACGAGCAGAAAAATCTAATTTTGTTACGTCCAGTTGAGAGAAAAGCACAGACATCTTCCCTGTCCACAAATGCACAAAGAGCTTAACTTCTGCACATCTTTCACAAACAAAATAGTCTGTATTGGTGCTAAAATAGGCAGAAGTGCATCTGTTGGCGTCGCCATGTTTGTTTTGGTTTTCTTGAGCGCTTAGCCTTTGGCTTCCACACAAACCTCAATGCTGCTCTGTGATTGGTGCGCCAAACACCTGCCGGGCCCTACCGCACCAGCGGGGGCATACCATCATGGATTCTTGTAAGTTTGTGAGCTCACAGATATCACGAGAATACATCTTGCAGTGCAAGGCTATGTTAAAATACAGTACAATGTAAACAAAAACAAACAAAACAAATAACCAAAATAACCAAAAGCTTTTTATCCCTTTCAGTTCTATTGCAGCCAGTTTTTAGACATAGACAATCAAGAGATCTTGTATTAAAAGTCCCCATATGAAAGTTCAACAAACAAGTGAGATTCAGGCAGTTTATGAAGTAGTAGTAGTATAAATACATTTTATACAGTGTTGTTTTCTTCTGAAAGATAGTGATGGCCAACCTTTTTCATGGAATGCACAGTGATGGGTTTTAAATTCATCACCTGTTATGAAACAAAGGGCTGAGTGAAAGAGTGAATCTAAAGGTTTCAAAGTAGAGGCTAAAGTCTGCATTATATCTCCATAAACTAGTACAGAAAGAAAGGTTGCTTGAACAATTTCTCTTCTGTAATTCAATGGGATACAAGATTTGTTTCTGTAATAAATGTCTGTGTAATCCCTCAGTCGTCCAGGTCTGATCCATAGCAAAAGACGAAGTCTAAATCTGTCAACTGGACAAATCATTGTAGGAGTGAAGACGTTTCGCTGCTCATCCAAGCCGCTTCTTCAGTTCTAGTCAGATTACTGGTGAACAGTGCCTTATATCTATCTGAAGGGAGGGGCTAACTACTCTGAAACTGTAAACAGCTATTGTCTCCAGTTTTGGCCTAACGAACCTATTCAACCTTTAACGACCCCCTTTTGTTCTCTTTGTTCCTATTTGTTTTGGGTCTGAGGATGGAATCATAGATCTGTGAGAATATTAATGGAATTAATGGAATTAATAAATTTAGTAAAAAGTAGCAGACCCATAATTGAACCTTGGGGCACTCCTTTGCTAAAAAAAAAAGAGATTTAAATCCATCAGCTACTACTGCCTGGATTCAGTTTGAAAGATAATTTTGTATCCATTTTTTTTAACCACCAATTACATGTAGTATTGTAAAATTCAATATGTTTCAGGTGCTTCAAGAGGATTTCATGATCTACTGAATCAAAAGCTTTAGTTAAATCAATAAACAGTGCTGCACAATCTTGTTCGTTATCAAGGGCTGTGAAAATGTCATTTAAAACTTTTGGGGTTGCAGTGACAGTATTAGTCTGAAACCCGACTGACTGAGACTTCAAAATGGAGCGTTTATTTAAATAAATTGTAACATGATTTGCAACTAACTTTCCTAAAACTTTTGCAAGACAAGGTCATTTAGAGATTGGCCGGACATTATTTACATTTTTAGTTGTCCCATAATTTTCCCATAGTTTTCCGTAATTCTGGTATAAGTGCCATTGAATTGATAAATTAAAAATATGTAATAGAGGCTGAATTAAATATGGGGCAGCTAGTAATAGAAGTTTTGGATCAAGGTCATCAGCTCCCACTGAGTTCTTTGGGTCATTGGAGCAGAGAGCATTTAAGACCTCCATGTAAGTGAAAGGTTTTAAAGAGAAAATCATACTGTTATCTGCCAGAGGTTCAGATTCAACATAATCAAGATCAGAAGAATCACCATTATTATCCAAAACATCACATGCAGAGATAAAATGCCTATTAAAAGTATCACATATTTCTTCTTTAGAATTTACAACAGCTGAATTCAATAAAATATCAGTTGGTGATGTATGAATACTAAGTTCTAAGAGGGACCTTACTGTCCTCCAGAACTTTGCTGGATTTCTGTGACTCAGTGTTATAATTTGACTAATGCTGTGCAGGTTTATGCTCCCACCCGCTTCTCTCACTGCACCTGAGGCTAGTGGAACTTATAGGTTTTATGGACTTTGGATTTTGTAAACGATTTTGAAAGGGGATGCATTGAGGTTTGGGGCAAAATGCTTGACCTGACTCATTTAACCAGATGTGTTTTTGAGCTCAGTTTTAGTTAAAGCCACAATATGTAACTTTTCAGCCAAAGAATCTGCAGAAAAAGTTTGGATTTTTAAAGTTTTGGTTGTGTTTGTTATGCTGAAAACATCTCCATGGAGAATGTTCTATGATGTGCCATCTCCAGAAAGTTACATACTACACCTTTAATGTCAATCTGGAATCGGGAAAAGGGAACCTTGAGAAAACTAAAACAGTGATATCTTTCCCATTCACAAAATCAAGTGTTTTTCTTTGCTCTTCCTTTTCAAAACTGGTACAAAAATACAGTCAAGAGCAACATCCTTTGGCCTCACCATGTTTGTTTGTGTTCCTTTGAGAGCGCTCAGACATGAATGGTCCACTCCAAACCACAATACTGCTGCAGGGTTTGTCCAAAACATCACAGAATTCTCACAAATACGGTCTTGTTTGATGCCTTCCTGTCACATATAGAAACTATGAGTGTAGTAGGCCAAGTGGTCAAATCTGTTGCTGGGTTTCAGATGGGCATCACAGCACTCCATAGGGCTATAAGATTTACTACAGATGGGGACAGCTAAAACGAATATTGTTCAAATGCATATTTTTGTTGTAATGCAGTGAGTTCTTGGGTCTAGTCATTAATAGAAATTATCAGGTTCAACATTTGTGAATTCACCTTTTGGATATTTCATGCCAAAGTACCAAGTTATTAATAGGGAAATCTGTCTCTTGCCCCCATCTGGGAGTGTGACGTCATCACATCTGAAATCTGAAATCACTAGAATCAGAAAATCCGTATTTTCTGGAGTATAAGTCGCACCGGAGTATAAGTCACACCAGCCAAAAAGTGCATAATCATGAAGAAAAAAACATATATTTCACATATAAATTGCATCTGAGTATAAGTCGCACCTCCAGCCAAACTATGAAAAAAAGTGTGACTTATAGTCCAGAAAATACGGTAGTGTCTTTTTTATGGATAGAATTTAAAACAAGAACAAAAAACAATAGGACTAAGGTGATTTTTCTGGCAAGCACTGGAATTAGATTTGCAATTTATGTTTTAATAAAAGGATTATGCTTAAAGTTCACATCTAAAAGTGTCCAGAATTGACAAAAAGACTGAAATATGAACTGAAATGTAAAAGAATCACATTCAGAACATGTTTGTACAGATCCAAACAGATTTGTGTAGATTAAGATATTTTGTTGTTTGTTGAGGAAATGATGGTACTTGAAAAACTGCAACCTTTGCGATTTGCTAATTGGGAACATTCACATTGCAATTTTGATTCTATTGTGGTTAATCTTGTAGCCCTAAAATAAAACACAAGACTCAAAACATTCCCTGATTCACTATGTGGAAGTCCAATATGTCGTTACTACTTCTCTAAACTGGTGGTACAGTATCTCTCTCCCAGCCGCCGTTCCTCTGTGGCGTGTTTCTGATTGAACTACACACAAGGAGCTCCTCATCTGTACCCACAGCATGTCGGATAGACCTCTTTCATATCTCCCTTTTAATTGGCAACTCTCGTCATAATCAGATTAAAGATCCTCTCGTAATCTGATTAAGCCCAGAGCGCAGTGAGGAGCAGATAAGACAAAAGCATAATTGAATTAGAAACTGGAGAACCTTTTGGAGGAGGAAGAGGAGGAGAAAGAAGAGGAGGTGGTATGAGGAGTTATGGAGCTCATTAGAGATTTGAGGAAAAGTGTAGCTGAGTGGGTTTGGTATCAGAGCTGGTCTTTGATGGTGAAGAATGGGCTGATTCAGGTCAAACATCAAAAAGCAGGATTAGGTGAGGGCCTTCTTTCATTTTAACATGTAGTTTTAGTTAATTGGAATTAGTCCTGGGTCTAGTGATGTGACGTTTGTGAACAAGTCGGCTCTTTTGATCGGTTCCTTAACATGAATGGTTGGATTCAGATCTAATTTTTTAAAAGCACTGAATCTTTTTCTGTCTAATTTGTATGCGTTTTTATACTGATTAACACTGAACTGACACCAGAATCAGCACAGAAGCAGAGCAGAAAACATGAGTGAGAGATTTGTAAACAAAAAAACAAATTTGGCATCATATTAACAGTTTACTTTAACATTAAAATTATTATTCTTGTAGTGCAACGTTTTATTTAGACTGTTCACTCTTTGAAATGATGCACAAACTCCGATTCTCAGCTTGAACCATTTTAAACACATCTCTGTGATTAGTTTGTCGTTAAATAAGTTCTCACATTGGCTTCTGTCATATAAATAAATAGTAAAAGAGCCAGTCTTTTGAACAGCTCTTTGAAATGAACAGATCCAAAAGATTGGAACAAAACAAATACCTTCAAAATGTTTTCTTCTGTCACAGGACTGGTTGTAGCTATTGAAGCAAATTGTTGATGCTTTAAACTATTTGATTGTCATGTTATGGATAAAAACAGCCTTAATTCTAATGAAAAAAGTGAAAGTCAACTTATAACACATTTGTGAAAGTCACTAGTGCAAAATGAAAAGATGTAATAGTTGTATTACTCTGCTTATCTGGGGCCAGGTCGAGGAAGCAGGAGTCTAAGCAGGGACTCAGACTTCCCTTTCCACTCACACTTCCTCCAGCTCTTCTAGGGGGATCCCGAGATATTCCCAGGCCAGCTGAGAGACCTACTCCCTCTAGCATGTCCTGGGTCCTCCCTGGGGCCTCCAGATGCCCGAGCCACCTCAGTTGGCTCCTCTCAACATGGAGGAGCAGTGGCTAGTGGTAGTTGTTTAAGAACTGCATAAGAATTCAAACCATCTTGTTGATCTGTGGATTTATTCTATATACATGCTTACCATACGTTCTGGATTTTGCAACTCCTAGTAAAATTAATCCTAAATCCTATCCTTTATTTATCCTT
>KN481729.1:35828-54403 GCA_000787095.1 Periophthalmodon schlosseri | reverse complement strand
AAAGAGTGTAATTAGTATAGAGTCATCAAAAAGCCATAGTAGCAGTATAAGAATACGGTTCATTATAGATTGAAACCTGGTTGAGGTCAAGTGTGTTTTCGCTTTGATGGTGGAGCACAGTCCAGTGCTTCGAGTGTCCTGATTTTTCTGAATGTTTTTATTGTTGTGGAGATATGAGTTTGAGAGAGTGAGGTTATTGGATGCTCTGATGAAAGAACTGCTTTTGGTCCAACACAATGACCCTGTGTTTGCACCGAACCTGGAGGATGTGGGACTGATGCGGGGCAGACGGAAGTGCAGAGAAATCAGGGTTGTTTTCTGTGTTGAGTTGACGTCAAAAGAAATACTTTAAATGCGCTTGGTTTGATATTTTATATATTTGTTTGTTTATTTTCATGCTGGATGGTACACTGTTATTCATATACTTACTAATGGGACACTTGGATTTTGGGAAGTTATATAAACATTTAATCTACAACTAAATATGTTGTCTGTAATTATGTGTTGCTTTCTGATGCAATTCCCAAAACTCTTGAAATAAGAACTTTTATCTTTATAGCTGTATAGTTTATAGACAAACTTGAACAAAAAAAAATCCATGTTTTCCTCTGATCTTTATCAAAGATGCATTAACAGCAGCAATCTGGGTTAATATTACTTCAGTTTTATGGGGATTATAAGGTTTTCACATGTTTCATATGCACGGCCCTGGAAACAAATGCTAACAACTATTTCTTAGGACTAAAATGTTGATTTAGCAGAATAATAATATGCAGATTTGTAAATGATATGATTTTTGTTACTTGTTGCATATTCATTAAATTAGATGTAGTTTATGCACCTGTGGAAAGCACTCACCCCTCACAGTTAGAAGGTCTCAGGTTTGACTTCTGGGTGGTATGGGACCTTTCTGTAAAGAGTTTGCTTCTTCTCTCCAAGTAGGTTTCCTTCATAGACTATATATAGATGGACATAGCTAAGCTGCTAGCTACCGAGTTCTAAATAAGAAGTGAGAATGGGCGTGAGGTGGTTACATTGGAGTCTGGTTCCATTCGACACCTACTGAAAAATCTCCTCCGCTGTCTCTGTAACTGCTGACATCAGTTTCGTCATTCTGACCTTAAAATGTTTTAACTTGCATTACATGATCCTGGTATTTTTATTTTATTTTTTTTTAAATTTTTTCCTAGTTTGTCTGTAAAGATATGAACATTAAAAACAGACCAATCAGGTGCCTTCATTCCCCGAGGTCGATCCCGTTAGTGTTAGCAACAGGTTTGACTGACAGCTATTGTGCCTCATTGCTAGACGCTTGCCCCCTTGCAGGCAGGAAGGGGCAAGTACCTTCAACAATCTCACTCCTGATTGGCTCTTTGATTGCGCACCCAGATTTCCAGATTTCTTGTGTTTGTTTCTTGTTTCTTGTGCCTCTGTGTCCATCATTCTGTCCGCCCTTGACGCGCTGCTTTATTGGCTGTAGTTGTAGTGTGATGTTTTATGGTTAGTTACAATATCAGAGCTGGCCTAAGCTTTTTAGTCAAATGACAGCCAACCGGATTTGTTCTGTTGTGTAATGCCAAAAGCAGCTCTTTGCTCCCTCCACTGATCAAAAGCCGCTCCAAACTAGCCCTGCACCGGTCGGACTCCAGTTTAGCTCTTTTACTGGTGCTAGCATAAACTCTTTTTTTTAGCTTATGTGGAGCCTGTGTGAGTGTTTGAGACTGGATGCAGGTCTATTTTTGTGCTGTCTGCGGAATCCATCTTCAAAGCTGCTACTGAAGTTAGCTAGCTAGTTAGTGGTTTACGTCATACACTGCCTGTGATGTTCGGACCCGTACACCCCACACTGAATTGAGTTTACAGGCCTGGTACAGACTTTTAGAGGCAGCCGGGGTGGAGGCGGCTGCTGCGAAGAGGTTTTCACTCTTGGCATCAGGTTATGGCAGATACATCTATGGGTTTGAATTTTTTTTTTTTTTTTTTGAGAGAATCCTACATAATGCACCTTTAAGAAAGCCCATGTTTTTTACAAGGTAGATTATATTCCTGACTTTTTGCAAGAAGCCACTAAACTCTGTAAGTTTCTGTCTTCTCTGCAGTACATTTAGTTCAATTTGCAAAGGTCAAAAACACTGACAAAAATCTTGAATCTTGTTTGCTGCAAAACCAGATAACATTTCCACTACTGGCACCAACAGTTTTCCAATCACCAGAACCGCGCCGAAAGCCCAGCTACATTGTGGAAAAGGTCATTTTTGGTGCTTAACCCATGGCATTACCGACCTCCTGCCGTGCTGCATGGGAGACCCCATCAACTCTGAGGGCCGCTTCAAAGAGCGCAGTCAGCGGGAGTGCCCTGCAGTGGAAATCAAGCGCACCCCAGCCGAGTGACTGATCCGGTGCCTAATGTGTGAGATGTAACATAATGAGAGGAGCAGCGGGGGTCCGATAGATGGGGGGAGGCTTGGTCATACGTTACAGCAGCGCCCTGTGGGGACCGGAGATACTCAGAGCTCACACTGACACCAAAAGTGACAGGACCTTTTGGAACGTCATGGTTTTCCAGGCTGAAATGTCCCTGAACAATGAAGTGACAAGTCCATGAAGAGATTGAGGGTTTTTTCCTAGTATTTGGCTGGTACTTTTAATACTGTCCCAACCCAAAACATGCACAATACTCCAGCGAGGGTAGTCCTGACCAAGACTAGCAACAACATCTTTAAATGGGTCCCTGGGCAAGGTGCAGTGACAGGTTGCCCCTGCAGTTTTGAAGGATGGGTCAAATGCAGAGGACAAAATTCTACTACCACCACCGCTGCTGCTACTACTACAACTACTACTACTACTACTATACCACCATACTGCAACAACTACTCTTGCTATAAAGGTTGAGACATATCATATAGGAATAAAATGTCACAAATGGCTTAAGCAGGTAAAATGGAACAAGTTGATCACTCAGTGTATTTCTGGAGTCAGTTGACCTATATTTTCCGTCATGTTGCGATGTAGAACTTAACTGTCCAACAGGTTCTTATTTGCTTAGTTAAATCCATATGGTGCTTAAAATAAACCATATTCACTATTTCCCTTCACTGTAATTTTTTTTTTCATTAACCACAGGTTAATGGTCTCCTATGTCATTCATAACCATAAACTGCATCCTCTTCTTTTCCACTCTCTTCATCGTTTCTCTTCCCACTTCTCTCTCTCTCTGTCTCTCTCTCTCTTTCTCTCTCACTTTCTCTTCTTATCTTCCTACTTCTCTCTTCTCCTATCTCTCCCCCTCTCTCCAGTCCGCTCTATCTCTCTCGTTCTCTCCCCTTCTTCCCCCCCTCCCTTTTCCCACTCCTTTCTCCTTTTACCTCCCTCCTGTTCTCTCTCCCTCTTTCCTCTCCCCTTCCCTCCTCTCTTCTTTCTCTCTTCTCCTCTTCCCACTCCTCTTTTCTCCCCTTCTCTTCTCACTCCCCCACCTCTCTCCAGTCCCCTCGAACTCTCATCCTCTCTCTCTATCTCTCGCCTCCTCTCCCCTCCTATGCCCCTCTTCCGCTCTCTCTCCTCTCCCCTTCTCTCCCCACTCCTCTCCATTTTTCTTTCCACTCCTCCTCTCTTTAGTCCCTTCTATCTGTCTTCCTCTTTCTCTGTCGCCTATCTCTGTCCTCCTCTCCCCGTTTATCCCCCTTTCTCTGGCTGTTTTTCCACTTCTTTCTTCTCTTACACCCCCTCTTCTCTCTTTCTCTCTCTCTCTCCCTCCTTCCTCTCCCCTCCTCTCCCCCTCTCTCTTCCCCTCTTTCTCCTCTCCCCTTCTCTTCCCACTCCTCCCCCCCTCCCTCTCTCTCCCTCTCTCTTCTCTCTGCTCTTTCTTTGGCTCATGTCTCATTTGTCAAACTCCAGCGGTTCTTCTGGCTCCTGGTGGTCTGTCTCTGCTGCTCAGAAAGAGAGAAAGTGAAAGATGAGAAGGAGAGAGAGACAGAGAGAGAAAGAGAGAGAGGGGCCAATTAAACATCAACCATCACAAAACACCACACAGACAAATTGGAGATCAGCATGTGCCTCTTTATGGACCAGGTGACTACAAATGTGGATTTACACATTTGTGTGACAGATATTTTAAAGCCATAGTACTGAAAAACATGGGAAGACGCATCTTTACTCTGAGCTTATTTGGCCTTATCTCATTGGAAATGTTGTTCCTTTGGCTATAATATTCCACAGTATTGCATAAAATGTATCTGTATGGTTTTAACTTTCTGTTTCCACCTGGAATCCACCTACGTGAAATTACATGCTGTTTTAAAGAAGGGGTCTCCCTAAATTTTTGGCATTTCGTTACATTTTCGTTACATTTTGTTTACCAAATTAACTGTTCCTAAACCTAACCCTAATCCAAAAATGGAATGCTAATCTCCACCATGTAACGAAATGCCAAACATTTAGGGAATCCCTTTACAGAAGACATGTTCTGCTTTTTCTGGTACTTTATAACATTGATTATCGTACATTTTGTTCATTGTAAACTGTTATCTTGATCTAACAGCTTGGTAAAAGAAACAGGTCTATTGCCTGCAGAACTAAGCAGCCCCACCTCTTAATAAAGGCATTTCACCGTAAGAGTGAGTCTGAATTTTTCTGAATAATCACATGTAAGTACAGAGCAGTGGGCGGGGATAGGGGGTAGGTGAAAAAAGAGACTGTCAAAGCAGTCAAGCCTTAAATGCAGGACAACTGATACTTTGCTTTGAAATCATCCTGGGGGGGACTGTATGTATGTCAATGGCAACACAATACTTTCATTAACAAACACAACCTGATAAGTTTTAATTTAGTCTGAAAACTCAAGAAAAAAATACAAAGGAGCCTGTGATCAATACGAGCGTTCATGGTCCTGTTTAGGTGTTTGATTTTCAGAAAAACAGTGAGAGTGACTAAAATGTTATTTGGGAGGGACTTGTTTCACAGTAAAAATAAGATTGCCTGTTGCAGTTCTAAGTCAGATTGTGTTTAAATAAAGCTTAGATTGAACTCTAACTTCAATAACAGAGCTTCAGTCAGAGCAGTGCCTCTAGTTAGCTTCAACCCCTCAGGGAATGTTTATGACATCAGCTGCAAAGTATCAATACAGGATTAGTCAAACATACATGAATCAAATGAAACACAACTCTGAGCGGGTTAGATGAGGGAACAGTGTTATAACATGGTTAAAATCTCATGAAACTCCATTTTACAAAATATTCCTCTTTTAAGTGCATTTAAATTGGTGTGAAAAATACCACCACAGCAAAGGGACAGAGTGCTTAGCTGGATCTCTTTTGTCTGAGGAAGTTATTAGTGGGATAATGAGGTGTGTTTGTTTTGTAAAGCCAGGAGCAGACAGATGGGTGGAGAGGGGGAGGTCCACTCATTTGTGTCTCCGCTGTTTTGGCTTTCATTTTCCAGCGAGATAAATGGTTGGGGTAGAAACTGTATTGCTCAGTGGAGAACTCATCCAAAATATGCCGTTTTATTCGAGTGAGAGTACTGTTACTTCATAATATTAACAGGTCTGTATCTGATTTTCATTTATTCTTGTCAAGATAAATGCTCTTTATATTTAGTCACATGGTCAATTTTTATATGTACTGTTACTTCATAATATTAACAGGTCTGTATCTGATTTTCATTTATTCTTGTCAAGATAAATGCTCTTTATATTTGGTCACATGGTCACATTTTTATATAGCGCTTTTCCACCTTCAGGGCACTCAAAGCACTTTATATCAAGGAACCACTCATCCATTCACACACACACTCTCACACAGCAGTGTACGCAGACACTGGGGGTGAGGTAGGTTAAGTGTCTTGCCCCAGGACACAACAGCAGTAATCATCTGTGGAAGCTAGAATCACACTTCCAACCTGTGGGTCAGTGGATCTGAGCGCTGTACCAGTGTTTATGTCGAGAGTGGGATTCAAAGTACTAACCTTCAGATCAGCGGGCAAACACTTAACCAACTGAGCTACTGTAATTGAGACTGTAAAATAAAATCTATTCATTCTACATAGCATTTTGTCAGGTTAGAACTAATACTTAAGTGTCTTGCCCCAGGACACAACAGCAGTAATCATCTGTGGAAGCTAGAATCACACTTCCAACCTGTGGGTCAGTGGATCTGAGCGCTGTACCAGTGTTTATGTCGAGAGTGGGATTCAAAGTACTAACCTTCAGATCAGCGGGCAAACACTTAACCAACTGAGCTACTGTAATTGAGACTGTAAAATAAAATCTATTCATTCTACATAGCATTTTGTCAGGTTAGAACTAATACAGAAGCTACTGACAGGATCACCTTTTTTCATCCAGTTGTTACTAAGAATCATGGGAAACCAACGCCTGACACTATCCCACACACTTGATTCTCTGTCATGGTGCATTTTCAAGAGTGACAAAACATAAATAGTGAGCAGAGATTGGAGAACTATAAGGAAACATCTGCATGACACTATCTGAGACAGTTGTTCCTGTGTCATGGTGAAATATCACTGTGGCAGAAATAGATGCATGGAAATAAATAGGGTAACAAATAAAGCTTCCTTAAAGCCTCTGTACCAGTTTTTACTGTCTTAAAAATGTGAAAATCAGAACTAGTTCATTTTAATCTGTTTGCAGTGGTCCAAAGTTATTCCTCACTTACCTTATGCATTCAGAACATCCTAATTATTCACCGAGATGAGTTTATAAGCACTTTTCACAACTTTCACAGAGCAGTGAGGAGTTTTGCTGTGACAGTAAAGCTAGCAACAACTAGCATGCTAATGCACACTTCCTGATTATTGGAATGCGCACTGTCTGCATAATTAGATGCAGACAGCACAAAACAATATCTGTAGTGGGGCAAGACAAATTTTGCACAAATACATGGAAAAAAACAGATACAAGACCTTTAAGTTGAAATGAAATGAGTGAGTTATCCACCTCAAATCCATTGGCAGCATTGAGAGATTTTTACGTTTATTTGAAATAATCCAGTTTTGTGTACATTCTTCCGTTACAGCGCTCATGACTAGTTTCTCTCTGAAACAGTGAAAGATGCAGATTTAAGCTGACAAGGTTTTAATATTTAACAAGTTTAAACTGTGCTCCAGGATCCAATAAACTGCAGCGTTTCCACATATCATCTTAACTGTCTGTACTGACGCAAGTGTGAAGAAGTATGTGCAATGAAGTATGATCTGAAACTCAAAATACCTTTAATCCAAAAGTACCAAGTAATAGTTTTTTCAGCTGAAATCCTGCACTGCATTAGTTATATTTTGAGGCTCAACTGTTAAACGCTAGAAGCTGAAAATGGAATTAAAGGTGCACTGTGTAACTTTTCTGTTCTTGCTTTCTTATTGCATTGGTGGATAGGACAAACACAGAGCACACATTTTCCTACAGGGACAATTATACAACCTATATTAAGTAATCTAAACTTTAAGCAAATTGAACAAGTAAACTAAGTCTCCTCAAACTGCATTTTGTAAAGCCTCACCACAGCCTTCACCACAGTGAATACAAAACAAAACAAAAGAATGTAATTTTCTTTTCTTTTTTGTAACTTGTAATATTGTGCGACAGTACAAAACAAAGGAATAGGCAGGAAAAAAAAAGTAATTACAAAGTGATTTAACAAAATACAACTTTCAGAGAAAAAATGGAACAAGTGAATTACAAGAACTCGCTGGACCAACCACTGAAAAACTTTTTCTTTTAAAAAAAAAAATCTTGTTTAAAGAAGGAGTGTTATGCAAAATTGATTTTTTTTTAGCTTTCTACCATGTTATAGCATTGTTCCCTTATCAAAAACATGCCTGAAGAGGTTTTAGATGTCCTCCGTGTATGTTTGAGTGAGTCTTACAATGAGCTGTAAGATTCTGTGCAATGCTCCAAACCCATGTCAACCGTGCTCCCACACTCAGTGCTCCATAAATATACAAAAGCATGAGAACTGCACACAATAACTTGACAAACCTGATGCAATGTGCAGTAGTTTCATTAGTGTGATGTACACTGATTGTGTTGTGACAGCGCTCAATCTTTGTTTTCTTTATGTTTACTACTGTCTACATTTTACACACAGAAGACATCAAATATGAAGCAAGACATATGGAGTAATGTAGCAAAGAAAAAATAACTCAACTAAATATTATATGTTTATATTTTATATTGTATTATATCATGGTTTTCACTTCACAGCTGTGCCATGTCAGGGTCAAGAAATGCCAAAAGTGCAAGCCAGGGTTCAAAGCAAAGGGTGGCCATTTAAAAATGTTTTTAATCTAAAACAACTTTTGAGCTATTATTAGTATATTTTTGTTTACTACATTCCATATTTGTCCATTCATAGACGAAATGAAATAAAGACGAAACATAGATGAAACAGTGTCCAAACTTCTGACAGGTAAAGTATGTCAGATCAGACGACCAATTACAAATATTGCCTGGCGTCTTTATGTATATTTTGGGTGTAAACTCCAGCCCTATCCTTGTACTTCTGGTTGAACTGCTCTAAATAAGATTCCCTGATTTAAACTGATCTAAACAGGGTCACCAGTGTGAGACAAGAGTCCATTCACTCTCACTCACTCTGTGGACGTGCACTGCCCTTAGTGACCAGAAGGGGGCTTATCAGACGGCCTTAGACTGATGCAGAGATAACACACGCCCAAGACGTCGAATGGGTCAGCAGGGTCAGCAGGGTCAACAGGCTGGCTCAAGAAACGATACAGACTCCAAACTGAGTATTGAGTGCATTTAAGTCTAAAGAAGAAAGTTTTAGAAATTGTACAAACTTTTACTTTGTTCAAAGTTTGGGTTTTTTTTGTTTTTTTTCCTGTAA
Source organism: Periophthalmodon schlosseri (assembly GCA_000787095.1). Classification (NCBI taxonomy): domain Eukaryota; kingdom Metazoa; phylum Chordata; class Actinopteri; order Gobiiformes; family Gobiidae; genus Periophthalmodon; species Periophthalmodon schlosseri. Next base: position 45,545 of record KN481729.1, on the reverse strand, counting down.
AATAGATATTTTGAATAAACTTAATCTAGTTGCCTCCTGGTTTGAAGAACTATGTGTATGTTTCTTTACAAGTGTTGCACATAATAATTATAAAGAGGAGACATATTTTGCAAAATCGACTTTCATGAGTTTTTGGCCTTGTTATTATGGTTTTCATTCATCATTTTCTTACTCAAAGTCAAGTCAAGTCTAAGTATTTTATTCATGCAGGTTTGAGTAATCTGTATTTTCCTGCTTCCAAGGTTTCAGAGCGTTTACTTACCGCAAATGTGCAGTAACTGGTTGGGGCCTATTGATACTTGCAGTGACATCATGCTGGGGGTGTTCTACATGTATGTATATGGCGAAATGTTCAACAGCTACCATGGTGACACAATGCACACATTAGCAAAAACTGCCAAAAAAGAGGGACCATGTCTCTCAGTTGGCCTTGGGGTCCCACTGGAGGAGCAGGAGGACGTGTCTGGGGTGAAAGCAGTCTGGGAGTCCCTGATTAGACTGCTGCCCCCTCAACCCGGCCCCGGATAAGCGGAAGAAGATGGATGGATGGATTTTCAGGAGCTTGTGATTAATTTGAGCATTCATGGTTTTGTTTGGGTGTTTGATTTTCAGCAAAAAGCTGAGAGTGACTAACTGAAAAACTAGTGGCTAATGCTAGCTAGCTTGTGTGTGTGTAATGTTATTTGAGAAGGACCTATTTAACAGTAAAAAACAGCTGTTGTAGTCCCAACTATGTCAGTTGTTTCTGGTCAGATTGTCCTGAAATAAAGTTCAGATTAAAGTGTAACAAAGCCTCAGACAGAGCATGCCTACAGTTAGCGTCACAGCCCCAGGGAATGTTGATGACATCAGCAGCAAAGTATGAACTGATGTTGGAAATAGTGAATAGTGAATATAATTAAACTTATTTATCTATGGCTAAAATAATACAGTGAGAAGCAGGAATCTTACTGTAAGTGAGCGCAACTCTCCATCAGACCTGTAACTTGGTGGCATCATCTGCTTGTCTCTATGGAGATACTTAAGTTTAATGCCATACTGTGTAACATTCCAGTCAAAGTTATAACATCTCCATAGAAACCCTAAGGTGGCAGAAAAGTTCCACCAGAAAAGTTTTTTTTGTTGTTTTTTTTTTTGTATTGTAAACACTGCTTTGATTTTTGTTTTCGTTTTGAGTTTTTTGGGGGTTTTTTTCTGAAATACAATCACATTTTTAAGTGAGGATACATCTCTAATTAGACAGCTCTAACAATGAAAATATGGGATTAACATTCATTATCTGACTAACTTTAAACATAGTTGGCCACAAAGGCATTTATATAAACAAACATCTAAGACACCTTTTTACTGGACTGGATTATCTCATATTTCTTTGTTTGCGTTTTCCAAATCCCATTTTAATGATTTATATTATTGTTTGTGAAATCAGTGATCTGGAGAGGTTTACAGACTGCCAGCAGAGATTAAGAAGGATTTAGTTTGTTTACTTATTAATTAAAGGTAATATTTATTTAACTGGTTCAAATAATCTTTAATTTAAAAGGATACTCACTTCAGGACCAAGGACAGCTCCCAGGTTTTACAAACAGAACATGCACTGATCTACTGTTATGTGGCCTTTGAAAAGTGGTGACATTAAAAAGTTTAATCAGAATTTTACCTAATATTAATTTTATCACAAAAAGGTTGCAATATAATGTGTAGTACTAAACTGATCTAGCTCAGTGGAGACAGGTTACAGGTCAGATCTGTGGAGAGGTGAGCCCATTCACAGAAGAATGCATATTTGTCAGTGTATTATTTAAGCAATGAAATGTCAAATGTTGATGTCAAATTGTCAGGTAAACTAATAATATCTCCATGGTGACAGAGGTGATGCACCACAACAAAAAGTGCACATTTAAATATCACCGTTAAGTATCTTCTTCTTTGCATATGTTACAGGCAAACATCATAATCTTTAGGCAAAGTGTGACAGATTGGTTTTATTGCTGGATTTTATTGCAGATTAAAAGAGAAAAGCTACTTTTGTAAGTCAAGAGCATTATAGACCTCCTCATGGAGTCCAAATGTAACCTATGTGACATAGCACCAAGTAGGGATGTCATGATGTCAGCTTTTAGTGTTACGATTAATGTGAGAAAAAACACAGTGAAATCCAAAAATGAAACATACTGTAATGTTTCATTTCTGTAACGTTACAGTATGTGATGTTTATGAAATCAAACTTTAGAACTTTACAATAGAAATGACTTTGAGCTCTTACAATTGTATTGTGACCTCAATAACCACAACTATCAATTAACCTAATAATCTTCACATCCCCAACAGCAAGAATATGATAGATTTGAGGATGTAAAATAATATCCCATAAAGTTAGCAATTTAGCTCACTATAGCAAATATTTATTTACTGTATATCCCCTAATTAATCAGAGAGAGGAAACATGATTTAAAATGTATTTATTGGTAGAATAGTGATGGATTGTGAATAATAATAAAACTAAAATACTAAAAACAATACTAAATACAACAACAGCAATACAAATATTAAAAGGGTCAGTTACATAGTTTAAACGTGTTGCTGAATAGTCTAACTGCCATGGATTGTAAAATAAATCATATAAATTATTATGTGGTTAAAGTTTTTGGATTCTCATTTGAAAACAAAAACCAAATGGGCACAAGGTGCACAGATTTACACAGACTGTGTATATGTTATTTTTGCATTTTTGCCCAGATTAACAGCCTGTGTCCTCATAACCCTGAAGTGAAACGTCCTTGGGGCTGCAGCGCTGCATCTGGACCCATTCTTATGCTTATGCTCTTCTCATCACGTGTAGATTATTACCATGGACAGCTCCAGCAGCTGTCCATAAACACAATCCCCTCTATTCTCCTTTTAAACTCTCAGATTATGTTGGTCTTTAAAAATCTCACAATCCAAATAAGTCTGTGTTGTAACCTAAAAGAGAAGGCTAGCATACTGCTGTAGGCTATACTTTGTCAGAGATCCTCTACTTTGCCTAAATCCCCAGGAATATTATAGAATGCTTAAAATGACCAGGCAAAGTAGGAAATGAATCAGTATTCTCTACTTTGCCTAAATGTCTTCACACATTCCACAGAGTGCACAGGCAAAGTGAGAATAATGATCCATCTCCTACTTTGCCTGGTTGTTTCTAATACTATAGAATGCAAAATATACATGAAAAATATACATGAAAATATACATTATAATGCAAAATATGCAATTAAGCACTGAATAACATTTTCTGAATAAACAACACTTCTAAACAACTATTTTCAATGTGTCTTGTCCCAGTACAGATATATTGTATAAGTGACTTAAAATAAGTCCAAATAAATATGCTGTGTGCTGTCTGCATCTAATTAGAAAACATTTTTATTGTCCAATAATCAGGAAGTGTGTGTTGGCATGCTAGTTGTTGTTAGCGTTACCATCACGGCAAAACTCCGCACTAATCTCTGAATGTTGTAAAAAGCACTTATAAACCCATCGTGGGGAATAATTAGGATGCTCTGAATGCATAAGGTAAAGTACTGCAAATCGTTTGATCACCTAGTTCAGTTTTTCATGTTTTTTAGTAAAAATCTAAAAAGTAAAAATCATCAGGTACAGCACTTTTAAACTGCTCTTCACAATTTTTATTTCCTACACAGACACTATATCCCCATCTGCACATACTGGCTGTGCGTCTGTCTAACTCTAGGCTGCTCTGATGATGGTGTTGGCCTGCACTGTAAAGCCCCTCTCATCTCCTCTTCAGCCCTTTCCAACATGGCTCCCCGATGGCTTCTATTTTCCAGACCCCAAAATAAACTAGAGTCGTGTTTTCCTACTGCGTCATTAACCACAAATAAACATCAACGTGAGCTAATGAGTCCGACAGTGAGAGGATCAAATTAAACGATATGATTTGAACTGTAGTGGAAGGGCTCAGTAGAGATTTAATGTGCTGTTTAACAAGTGAGGCTTTGTTTAGCAGTAGTTGTAGATAAATCATCCAAGGGTAGACATATTATGCTAAATAGACTTGGCTTTGTGATGATGTAATGGTCTTTCCTCATCTTTAGCTTACTCAGAGTTTTTCATTGGTTCATGTAGGTTTGAGTAATCCTGTATTGTCCTGTATTTGAGGACTGAGTTCACAAATGTCCCAGGTTTACCCAAGCCAACACGTAAGTAAGAATTAGTTCTTATAATATGATAACATAGTTCACATCAGTATATTTTAGATTTGACTAAACATGTTGTGGTTTTCTTCATTATATTTCTTTATTTATGTATTTTATTTGTGTGAATTTCAGAATTTTACTTCCAGGTTGGACGGCAGCAGATATGATATTCACCTTATTCTGGAAGTTGCTGTGGCACTGACATCACTATTCAGGTTGTATTATTTTGCACGGGAGCAAATAAGTCCTATAGGGACTACAAAGCTGTTTTAAAGCCTCTCAGAGAATTGGTGCAGAGTTGACTTGTTGTTGCATGTAAACACAAATTATTTGACATTTGACACAAATTAACCTACTTTATATCAGATTTTAGCGGCAAAACTTTTCCCACATTCTTCATTGAAATGAATGGGATTCCTACTTAACCGGAAGTGAAACCACACGTTTAAGGCACAGTTATGTAGGGCAAAAGTGGGCGACGAATAAGGTCAGTATATAGAGGTTATTCCATAACTGTTACCTAGCAACCCTAATTTTAACAAGGGCTAAAATTATTTTAAATTGCACAGTAGTTATTTGTGATTAGATTAATCAAGCAGCTTTAGTTTATTACATGACATGTCCAAACTGCCTGAAAATTGTCTTCTTGCATTTTGGATGGAATTTTCCATGTTGATGATATAAGAAGATGTATTCTCAACTTTTCTTCTCAACTTTTTTCCAACAACTGACACTTGACTGATTTAAAACTCATAAATATTTAGCACAGGTACTATCCCACCAAACCAAGTCAGAATTAGAAAAACATGAAACCCTGCCATATGCACTTTAAGGTTAGGACTCTGGATCGTGCATGTGGGTTCAAAATTGGAGCATAGTCATTTTCCCAAATTAAACTAAAAGTAAACTAAAATCAGCAGTTTGTTACAAAAAGTCACTCTGAGGGGGGCGGGGAACAAATGAACAGGACAGGTTATTGGACCTTTTTCTATTAATAACATGATCAACTTTGCATTTTATGGTCAACAAAAGGGGAAATAATTACTTATGTATAGTCATAGTTTTGTTGCTATATAAAGAATGTTTAACATTTAGTACTTGCACATAGTGTTGTCACGATGTCAAAATTTCAAACTCAATTTTGATACTTTGATATTGGAATAGACTCAATACTCAATACTAATTCCGATACCATGATGGACAATAGAACGTCATTTTCCACATTAAATTGTACTTTCTTTTCTATTCCCATGTGGCCTTTCATCTGTGTAATCCCTCATTCGTCCAGGTAGGTTCCACGGGTCCATAGTTGTATGCGTTTTTATACTTGTTCTGATCCAGCTAAAGATCATTCTAAAGTTTTTCAGGAAAGGTTCATTTCTGTCCTGTGAATGGGACTTTTTAGTATATACCTGCTCAGATGAGTGTCTAGTTTCGATACTAGTTTTAGTATCGAGTCTGAGTTGTTCTGCCATGTTTGTTTTGACACAGACGGACCATGCACGTCTCTGATTGGCTAACCCGTCTGTCAGTCATGCCCTTTGGGACTCCAGGAGGGGAGGAAGCATGCAGTTTGAGCGACCATTACACCAACCTTGAAACCTGTGATTTCAGAGTGTCCCTAAACGCCTCCGATGTCCTCTCAGTTTCACCTGCTTTGACCACCTCCCCTCTTTTCCATCTCTCTCTTTCTCTTCATGTTTCTCTCTTTCTCCCTCACTCTCCTATGCCTCCCTCTTCACTTTGAAAATCCCATATTAGCCACGGATCGTCCCTAAATCCTGTGTGCCGATGGAGCTGTGATGTATTCTGCTCTTGTCTCAGAACAGGACAGAGGAGAGGCAAAGGCACAGCTTCTGGAAATCAGGGGAAAAAGACAGATATGGGTATTTTAGTTCTGGGAGATTGAATGAGAAATATGTACCTCCAAACAGGGTTACTACAGTATAGGTAAAAATGGTGTAGCCTAACTGTAAAAAACACTGTAACCTTTAATCAAAAGTACCACAACAAAACGCAGTCTTCTTGTACTTTTACCACTCTTGAAAGTGCACTACACGACTATTCTGACACCTGTTTTTCTCCATGGAGATGTTATTGCCTTGCCTGCAATGTTCCACAGTATGGCATTTAAAAGAAGGTTACACCACCAGGCAAAGTTACAGGTCAGATCTGTGCAGGAGCAAGCCCACTCAATAAGAATGCATGTTTTTATAAGGTATTTATTAGGAATTTAAAAAAAAAAAAAATCACAAGATACAAGTAAATACAAGACAGGCACATGCCATAATATGGAAAAGTCCAGGAAGAATATCGACATCCCATGGAGATAAGTAGGGGGCAGATTTCCCACCAGAATTAAGCAGAATGCAACTTTAAGCAGACAAAGAAGTGTGTCTTGCCTGATGACACAATCCAAAACCTACATTTTGGCCATGTCTGCTTGTCAATACCCGACCTTGTTACATCTCAGAAGCTAAGCAAGGCCTGGTTAGTACTTGGATGGGAGACTGGGAGACTAGTGGAAACTGATGTTGTGTCTTTAAGCAAGGCACTTCACCCACCTTGTGAATGAATAATGCAATGTTAAGGGCTTTGGGTGTCTTGAAAGGCACCATATGAATCCAATGCAACATCATTATTACTAAATGCTATGTACTGTTGATACCCCACTGCTGATGTCATTCCCTGGGGTGTAATGCTAACTGAGGCACTGCTCTATCTTAAGCTCTGTTAAACTTTATCTGAGCTACTTTAACACAATCTGATCATAAAGAACTGAGTTATCTGGAACTCCAAAAGGTGAGTTGATTTGTGCTGTTAAACAAGTTTCTCTCACATAAAATTACAGTCATAAGTTAGCTAGCATAGCCAAGTTTCTCTCACATAAAATTACAGTCATAAGTTAGCTAGCATTAGCCAACAGTTTTTCATTTAGTCACACTCACCAGTTTTGTTGAATCCATTTTGTATTTTTTCTTGAGTTTTCAGACAGTCTTAAAACTTTTTGGCAGTGTTTGTTAATGTGTGCATTGTGTCTCCATGGTAACTGCTGAACATTCCACCATAGAGATACATGAAGAACACCCCCAGCGTGATGTCATTGTAAAATATCAATACAAATACTTTAACATGTGCACCAAAATGACAAAGCAAAAATTATAATTATATATTTGAACCTATAACTCATTATGATCTTGAGTTCTCTGTTGACCTGAAAGACTCTGACTCATTCCAGTCAAAGTTTTGAGCTATTGACGTGGACATAATGTTTTTTAATGTGTTTTCTGCCATCGTCACTGCTCATAGTTTTACATTCAAGAAGCATCGGAGCAAACAAACTACAGTCGATACCACTCACTTTAAATGGACAGGCATCAACTCCACTGAATTTAAACTTGACCAAAACAAAACGTGACCAATCATCCAGAAAAGAGCAGAGAACTTCTCACACTGTTCAGCCTCAGGTAAGTTATGGCCTTTGGGAGTTCAAATGAAATACAGACCTCATTGGATAGTTCAGTCGTACTCTTAGTTAATGCGCTCTTTATTGGAAATTTCAGGCAGTATTTCTGGTGATATTGCCTGCTGTGTTTGAGCAGAGATTCTTATTTTGTCATTATAGCCCACCAGCTCAGTTGTATTATTTTTTTTATTATTACATATAAAAGACATAATTAAAACTGTGTTTAGTAAATACTGAGAAATGAAAACTAAATCTCTGAAGGGGTCTGAGTTAAACCAAAGAACCATTGATTCACATAAAAATAAGTTTTGCCAATAAAACTAAATCTCTTGATGGTAGACGCAAGGCTATCAAGCCATAAAGTTGAACAATGAATACTTCACTTCAGCTCTTAAAGGCACAGCATGTCACTTTCTGGAGGTGCCATGTGACCTGCATGATTCCATGGTAATAGAAAGTTAAAACCATACTTTGGAACATTCTTCATGGAGATAGATACATTTTGTGCCATTCTGTGAATGAGTATCATCAATGGAACAGGCCAAATAAGAGTCAGGTTTGTGGAGATGCAAGCCCACACAGAATAAAGACAAATGTTTTTTTGTCTTATTTTTTCAGTGCAGTAAACACAACCACAATGAAAAAAAAAAAAAAACTGCTTTTATTTTAGTCTATTTTTGGCTAAATAGTTACATACTGTGACTGAAACTGACTCTTAAGATAATGCAGTTATAAGATACATTTTAATGCCATACTGTGGAACATTCCAGACAAAGTAATCTCCAAGAGTAAATCTCCATGGAAACAAGCGTGCGCCCTCCACTAGAAAAGTTACATAGTGCACCTTTAACTGTAGTGCTGTTAGTGTCTATGATTTCCACATTACATTATATGCTGTAGGAGCCGGTGGAGGTGAAATATGCATTTGCAGCAGAAGCGCGGTTCAGACTCAGTGCATTAGTCTCAGCTGAAGACACCGGCTGCTCTGGGACAGCAGCAAGTGATTTGGGCCTTTATGGTTCTCAGATGTGGAGAGACAGAGACATGACCCAGCACCTGTTCACAGCTCTAAAACTGCTCACTGTGAACTAATGGGTCAGTTCAACATGGACACTACTGGCACAATGTGGGTGTAAACACAGACAGGTCAGCAAAAGTACTTTTACAAACTAGAGACGCTTTGTTCCGCATGTGGCTTTGGTTCCTCCATGTGTTGGACATTTCCCTCTTGTACAAGAATAAGAAGGTAAATCACAAATATAGGCAGTAGTAGCAGTAGTAGTAGTGTAGTAGTAGTAGTACTGGTAGTAGTAGTAGTAGCAGTAGTAGTAGTAGTAGTTGTTGTAGCAAATATGTATTCTGTGTCCAATAGACTTTTGATATAGTTGAGTTTACATTATATACATTATTTTTACTGCATAAAGACACAGGGACCAGTGCACACTGTCATTGTGTCCTTGTGCAAGACACTTCACCCACCTTGCCTATGCATGTGGTGGTGTTTGTGTAAGTGTTTGGAGGTGGTCAGACGGGCCGATGGCACAAAAGTTGCTTATCACGACCAATGGAGCAAATGAATAATGACACAGTTGGTTTTTGAGGCCTGTCAAGCTGGTTAAGTGCAAAAATAACACATTTTCAGACTTTTTATGATTACAAGGAAAACACACTCCAATCTTTACAAGTAGTTGCGCGTCTTTAACTTCAACTTCAAGCCATTTGCCAAAACAGCACCACGTCAAATCCCCAAAAGCTTTTCCTAACACATGTTTTTGTTCACTTATTTATTTTGTTTCTGTTTTACTTAAGGCTTTTCTAATCAGAACGTTTTAACTCAATCACTGACCCCAAAATAGCACGCGCCCTGCAGTCTGTTGTTTTTACTTCATTCAGTCGCGTTACATTAATTCAAATGGATTCGAGCATTCATCTGAGGCAACTTGTGAGACTTGTTTTATTGTTTATCGACTCAAAGGATCGACAAATCCCACTGGCTTCGTGAGGAGGGCAAGAAGGTGATTTTGGAAAAAGTCATGGCAACTTACAAACAAG
>KN481729.1:7826-35766 GCA_000787095.1 Periophthalmodon schlosseri | reverse complement strand
GAGGAAATACAAGAAGCCATTGGGAATATTTATAAAATGCTAAAAGAATCTTCACAGTTGTGAAGGAGATAAAATAGATTTCAGTTCCTCAAAAGACTTTTGGTTTTTGACGCAGTCACAAGGTTTTGACGTGAGCCTCAAAGTAAAATCGAAAACATCTTGAAGGCCAAAGAGCGCATCATTTTAGGGTTTCCAAAAGTGCACAGAGTCCTACTTTTTCAGTGACCTGAAAGTCAGAATTACAATTTGAGGTTGCCAGGTTTGAAAGAAGAAAAAATCTTTATTCAGTTTAATTAGTGTGTGTGTGTGCAGGAGAATGAGATAGTAGTCAGTATTAAAGCTAGAAGTGAACTATGACAACAACACATATGAATGAAAAGTACTATCTATCTATCTGTCTATCTGTCTATCCAAAGATACAAACAGTTATCTGCAGCTAGATATGGGCTAATCTGAGATGCTAAGATATTGATCATTTAACTGCTAAAACTAAGGTTAGCGGCTAAGATTAGCAACCTAAAACCATAACAGTTATAGTAACATTGGTATGGTGTATTCACAACAGTCTGTTAAAGGGGCTGTACTTCCTAATGCTATGTAGGTCCAAGCCTCTGTCTTGTCTTCATGGAGATGTCATTGCTTTGATTAGAATAATCCACAGAATTGCATTAAAGTAGAACTTGACACCAAATCCAGTCTGTGTACATGGTGTTTTAATAGCATTATCTACTGTTCCCAGTCATTTCTGGCAAATTTAGCGCCAAAAAATTTGCAGCCTTCAGGCCACTAACGCCTAAATGTAAGTTTCCAGTAGCTGATGACATCACGAAAGTGTGGATACCTGTTAGACCAATCACACTGTTCCTTGCACCTCCAGACCCCGCCCCTCCTTCTCTCCTTCAGGCACCGCCCAGTTTAGCAGCTCTATTTGAAATGGATTGTGGGCGGAGTTTAATCACACTTTAAACGTACCTACCCCCGTGATGTAGCAACCAGGTCAGATCTGCGGATAGGAAACTCCACTCACAGTAAGAATTAATGTTTTTCAAGGAAATTTTGAGCAATAAAACACAGCAAAATGCCATACTTTGGAAGATTTCAGGCAAAGTAATAACCAGGAGACAAGTATTCAGCAAACCCCCCACCAGAAAAGTTGCATATTGCACCTTTAAAATAAAACTGTTCCTGTAATATTTGCCCTGCATTTAAAAGCAGCAGTGAAAATGCGATTGTGAGCGTTGTTATGATTCCTCTGCTGTTTTCATTTCACTCGATAACCTGCAAGTGCTTCTCTGTGGGCCCTTTTAAAATGATTCATGCTCTGTGTCTGTCCCCTAGCCCCTCTCTCTTCCCACAATCTTTTGCTTTCTGGCCAATTGGAATGTAATGTAATGTCCACCGCAACTAAAAACTATTTGTTAGAATGATAGCTCCCTGGTTCATCCCTCATAGAAGTGAAACGCGCAGGTGCAATATGTTATTGCAGATTATCGGCACCAAAAGCTTTATTCTAGGCCTTAACTTTTACAGTTTATGTTCTTTGGCCTTTGGTAAGGACCGGGCTAAGCAAAGTGGGAGCTAAGAAAGTGCTCGGTCTGCAGAAAGAGGAGTTGAGGACTGGAGGATTAAACACAAAAAAGGAGAAATTCAATCTAAGGACAGTGGGGCAGAGGAAGAAGTTATAGGTTTAATAATAATGGTGGAAATAGAGGGGATTAGTACATGGTGAGCTTGCATGTGTTACAGAAATCATTCATCTCACACTTAGTTTTGCATAAGTCTGACTGGGGGCAAAGTTTTCTTTTATTAACCTAAATACTTTGGTATAGCTTTGGTTGAAAAAGAGTAAGTAAATACCCCAGCTAAGTTACCTGGCCAGCCAGAACCAACCGGACGTGTGGGTCTGGAACCGCGCCCTGTCTCCCTGATTGGAGCTGAGTGTGACTGACAGGTGGATTAACCAATCAGAGAAACACATGGTCCAGGACTGAATCAGGATTGAACCAGGACTGAACCAGGACTGAACCAGAACTAAAGCAGGGATCAACGAGGACTGAAGCAGGACTAAACCAGGATGGACAAGCTGTAGATGTGCTGAAACAGAACTGAACCAGGACCTAACCAGGACTAAACCAGGACTGAATCTGGTCTAAACTAGGACTGATGCGCATCCATTTGCAGTTTTTGTTACAGTCTGCAGAGCTATTCAATTCAATGTCGAAATCCACAAGCTCTTACTGAAATATGAAAGGTAGATGTATCTTACTTATGAAAAGAGCACTATACTATTACACAAAAATATAGCTCTATACATGCACTGTTTTTGTTCGATGTGTTCTGATGCAGGAGTTTCTGAGTGTATCGATCCTCATCGTGAACAAAGGTTTTTCCCACATTAGTTCAGTCATGTTGAAGCTGATGAAACACATGGAAACCTCTGTCTGTTCTTCAGTCTCTGTGACAAAGTCTATCTGCTACAAGACAGGGATGAGCTTTAATCCTCTCCACAGGACGTCCCCAGCACTTAATAAGGCCATACGAGCTCTGATATGATCTAAAAAGAGTCTGGTGAAGAGGGTGGTGAAGAAGGACTTTAAAATTGCAAAGGAATGTTTACTGGATTCCCACTAGATGAAATCATGAGGTGGAAACAAGCAATTTTCAGGCTTGGTACTGCTGCAACTTGTGAAGTTTTGGGGGTCATTTTACAATTTTGTGCATTATTAATTCACTCCATACTCAGTGATGGTCAGTTACTATTGTAGCCACAGCTGCCCTGGGACAGACTGATGAAAGTAAGGTTGCAATCTGCACTATTGGCCCCTCCGACCACCACCGACCTCACACACTACATTCATACTAGGCTAGGTGGGTGATTTTTGATTTTTTGACCAGTACCAGGTGCCACTAGCGCCACTAGCGCCTGGTATTCCCAGCAGTCTCCCGTCTGAGTACTAACCGAGCCCAGCCCTGCTTAGCTTCACCTAATGAGATCAGGCTTTGACAAGGAAATTTGTCCACCCACACTGTAGTAGTATTGCCTATTCAAGTCTTGCCTAGTCACAACTACAGAACTGTGAAGTAAAGACATTTCTTCACATCTGCCATCTACTGGTAAAAAAAAAAAATTGAACAAACTTACAGATCAGTCAGTTTTACACAATATGTGCCCTTTAACAGTTAGATGACGCCGACAGAACTGGAGGTGGTCTTGGTAAGATTATGCCGGGGATGAAATATTCCACAATTCTTTCAAGAAGTGCATGCCATCTTATTTTCCCCTCACACAATACAAAGAATATAACATCACATTTTACAAAAGTCGCATCTGTTCTTTCAAAACTTGTAACTTTGCTCTTCAACTCCGACTTCTCTGAGCTGCCCCTGTTAAAACGATGTCCACTTTTCACCTCCTTCTTTCTGATAACGACCCAATCACTTTAGGACCTCGCTCACCCTCACTTGTCACTCTGCTGTAGGTGAATTCTCTGATTATAATCTCCAAACTCCAAAAGACCCCCGCGCTTTTAAACTTTTACTACCGCAAAAAATTACAGAAAAAAACAGAATCGTTTGGAGGTGCACATGACGCAATCAGATCCCCAACATGAGCAAGACTCATTAGGACCAGGTACTTTAATCATGGCATCTCAAAGCTTCGAACTAGGCTCAGATGTGGCGGTAGAGGGGAAATAGGTGAAATAAAAGAGCGTTTGGGCGTTTTGGGGGCGGCTGGGTCCAGTGGGAATGTGCTCGAGTTATGGAATAAAGAAAAATCTGTTTCATGAAACTAAGAACTACAGAAGAGTTATGTTAGTTAGTGAAAGGATGGTTTTTGTTTAATCTCTTTGCTCTTAAACCTTGTGCTGAATACTGTGTGTTACATTGAGATGAACGTAAGAGAAACAGCACATACTTATTTTAAGATGGCTTCACTGCAACCAGCTACTTCAGTCACAAGCTGCAGCTATCCATATACTTGAGACAAGAGGCCCTTGTAACCAATCTTTTTGTGACATATTCTACCTTCCTGTAAACAGTTAACTGTATATTCATTTATGACCTTGTACGGACAGTATGTAAAATTTGTTTAAGTCCATGTAGGACCAGCCTTCTATAAACAGTACCTTTCAGTGCATAAGTACAGGGAAGGCTCCTTTGTAATGTAACACATGCCTGCTGTCTGTACCTTCCTCTTCTGATATCAGATAAAAACTTCTTTCAACTCTCTGCCTGGTCTGGAATCGCTTCCTTCACAATTACAGTTAGAGGTAAAGATAATTCAGGCATATGTGAAATAGTTATTCAAGTATATCAACGCTTTGGTAATTTAGTAACAGCACTGATCCGATGCCAGGTCCAGCTAGACCATACATATTAAAGGTTGACTTTAAAGGTGCACTGTGTAACTTTTGTGGCAGAGGACCAGCCACCTGTTTTTGTCCTTGGAAATGTGTTTTCACAGAAATATTCTACTGTATGGCTTTCCCAGTACAGATATATTGTATAAGCAGCTCTTGAGGTCAAAATATGCATGAATGTGGTGTGTATGTGATTGTTGGTCAGAGGTGGTCAGAGGGGCCAAGGCGCAGCCTCGCTAGCAGCCTCGCTAGCAGCCTTACCATCAGTCTGTGGCTAGAATAGCATTTTATTGGTTGTAATCAGGAAGTGCATGTTAGCATCATAGTAATTGCTCACTTTACAGTGACAGCAAAACTCTGCTCTGGTCTCTGAAATGTATTATTTATTATTATTTATTTATTTATTTCACAGTAAAGACAGTAAAAGAAAGTAAGAATCAGGTGCAGTGTCTTATCTTGTTGACTAAAAATACATTAATAATCTGCATAATATTTCCCAACTTCAGGGACAAACCTACACTTAAACTTGGAGACTGGGTTAAAAATAAAGTTAACAAGTTTTCAAAGGACGTTAATTCCCACTAAAGTTGTTGATTTAATCCTTATTTAAAGTTGTTAAAGTTGTAGATGAGTAAATAGGACAGTGGATATTTCCGTGGTGCCGTGGGTAAGCTCCAGTGGCAGCTCAGCCTTTGTTCTTCTCATGGTTAATGCATGAAGACCGTAATTATGATCATTCTACAAGAGCCACACGCTGGGACCCTGGTTTGAACGTCTATTTACAGAAGGTCCACAGGGAGCAGTGACAATGCACCCAATGCACCCGAGATGTGTTGAAACCGGAGGGCCCTGTTCAAATCCACAGCATTTTTAAATATAAGATTGAAGTTACTCTTTCATTCATCAGTTTATTTATAGGTGATTTTTACTGTCTTTAAAATGAACTAGATCATTTTAAAAGATTTGCAGTGGTCCACAGTTATTCCTCACTTACCTTATGCATTTAGAGCATCCTATTATTCACCACAATGAGTTTATAAGAGCTTTTCACAACCCTCAGAGGCCAGTGTGGAGTTTTGCTGTGACAGTAAATGTAACAACACTTCCTGATTATTAGACAATATAACACTTTCTAATTAGATGCAGACTGTACACACTGGACATATTTTGTCCTCAAGAGCTACTTATACAATAGCCTGTCTATACTGGGGCAAGACGGATTTTGCTGAAATACATGGGGAAAAAGCCAGGTACAGGAACTTTAAGTGCTTATGACAGGTTAGACCACTCATTTCACAAAAAACACGGATAACCACATTATATTTAGGATTCTACCAAAAGTTATTTTGTAGTTGTTAAATTTTGTTGAAGTTTATAATTTTACTTGACATACATAGAGGTAATTCCATAACTGTTACTTAGCAACCATAATATCAACAAGGGCCAAAAAAAAAATAGTTTAATTTGCACAATAATTATGCTTTGGCAAGTAAACTTTATTTTGTTAAATAAAAGTTTAAACTGTCAAAAAAATGTGCACACAGTGTCAGTTTTACTTTTCTTCTGAACTGGGACACACTTTGGATGTCTTGAAAGGTGTGATATAAATCCAGTGCAATATTAGGCTATTATTATGATTCCAAATCAATTATTAAGCCAGTAGTTAAGTTAATCATTTTATGTCAAGCTTAGTTATTATTAAAGTAATATTACTGATGTTCAAGTAAAGGTCTGTACTAGGGTCAACTTGGAACACAATATTATTAAATTATTATGTAACTACACACAGCTAATCCTAACCCCAAATGACTCAGGAACAACAACTTTTAGTCATGCCCACTTTATCCTTTCCAGTTTTGAGAAGTAACTAAATATCACAGACTGTATAAAGAAGTGGAGTAAGGGAGTGTGACATCACCCATAGCCCCAGTCAAATAAAGGTTGTCGAGGCGAGCGGTTATAGGGCCGAGTTCTATATTTGGAATTCCGATAGCGACTATCATAGCAACCAAAGAGCCAATTCGGAGCGAGGCTGTTAGGTAACGCCCCTTTCAGCTCACACCGCTGGTTTAGTCAAACCTGTTGCAAATGCTAGCTGGAGCGACCTCAGCGAAAGAAGGCACCTGATTTTGTCTGTCAATATTCATATCTTGATTTCCGGACACAATAGCGAAATAAAAATACAAGGATCATGTAGAGCAGGTTAATACGAACATTTTAAGACCAAAATGATGAGAGTCACTGCAGCAGTTACAGAGAGAGGGGCCACAGTTTTCAGTGTAAAGTGAATTGGAGCTGATGGAGCCAAAGTGCGCCCATGATCACTTCCTATTTGGAACACAGCGGCTAGCAGGTTAGTTATGTCTATTTATACGTAGTCTATGCTAAATACATGTACCGAATATATGTATTCTGAAAACTAATACTGAGTACCTGTATTCTGTACAGTTACTATTTCATTTGGTGGTATTCAGAATACAGTTACTTTTCTAAAATCTAAGGACTACGTTGCAGTACTTGATCACATATGTATTCTGAAAACTAATACTGAGTACCTTTATTCTGTACAGTTACTTTTTCATTTGGTGGTATTCGGAATACAGTTACTTTTCTAAAATCTAAGGACTACGTTGCAGTACTTGATCACAAAATGTAGGCTTTAAACTCCACTGAAGTAGAGAGAAAAATAAAACACTGCTCTTGTGGTGAGTGCATGTGTGATTTTTCCTTCTTCAATTAGCGAAACACAAAACAAACGGTGAAACAAACATAAGCTATTTTTAATCCTATGTTGTGCTTCTATACTTTTGTTTCAATGCAAATCGATGTAAAAGTACTCCAAGTATCAGAATACATTACAAAATACATTTTAATTTGGGTATTCAGTATCCTGTAACTAAATACATTATCACAGTATTCTTCCCATCACTGGTCCTTTCTGTCGCTGTCATACTGCATCATGACAGAGAATCAAGTGTCTGGGATAGTGTCAGGTGGTTGATTTCCCATGATTCTTAGTAACAATGCGCCTAATAGGACGAAAAAGTGAACTTGTAAGTAACTTATGCATTAACTATTGGCTGAGAAATTGCTATGTAAATAGAGTTCTTAAAAGTATAAAAAAATCAGATACTAATTGATACTAAAACTAGTATTGAAACTAGATGCTCATTTATTGACACGAAAAAAGGACAGAAATGAACCTTTCCTGAATAGTTTTAGAATGATCTTGAGCTGTATCAGAACAAGTACACGCCCATGGACCACTATGGAACCTACTGGACGAATGGGGCATTACACAGATAAGACCACATGCTAATATAAAAGAAAGTATGTATCATTTAAAGTTGAAAATGACATTCTGTTGTTTAAAGAAATAGTGCTTTTTATAATCATTGTGGTATCGAAATCAGCATTGAGAATCAAGTCTATTATATATCAAAATCGTGTTTGGAATTTTAGAATGAACAACTATACGTAAAACGAATTAGCAGCTTTTACCGTACAATCCATGATGCAAAACAAGGACGAATGAAAATCAGGTACTGGTCCTTTAAATGACCCAATGGGCCAAATTAGACGACTTAAAATGAGAGACTACTTTGCATCACCAAAGTCTGACTCAACTGGACTTTAAAGTGAATCCAATAATTTGCCAGACACATTTTGTATTCACTCTGTTGTAATATTAATGCTTTGTTAATTATTCCATTATCAAAACCCACATTGACTTTGACTGTCTTTGGGGAGGATTTTTGCCAACTCATTGTCCCCAATTCTAACTACTGCTTGAGCAAGATACCTCTGTTTTTCCTTAGCTTAAAATAGCAAATAAACAACAAAACAATGAACAGTTTTATGATATGTAATGATACAATACGCCTTATGGTGAAGTTATAATCTACCTGTTTTTCTATTTCTGCGCAGTAATAGAAAGCTGTCTTATCTTGAGATTACTTTAAGCCGATTATAAAAACTTTGCATTGGTGACACTCCTCTTTTTATTTTCAATCCAACTATTTCTGATGCATTGAAATGTATTTTTGTATTGCCTCGCTTTCTGTAGTTTGATAACTGTTTGCCCAGTGCCACTGCAACAGTAGCAAGACTAAATGTGCAGTGTGGGCTTTGAAAGTTGGTCTTAAGCAGAATTTGATCCCTGAAGGCAAAACATTTTGCTGAAACAGATTTGGACTGAGGCAAAGGAAATGACTATTGTCTCAGGTCGCCAGGGTTTGCATTAAATAAGCCCAGAGTGACAAAAATGAATTTCAGCAACAATAACAGGACTGAGTGATCCCAATGACTTATACTTTTGTGATACAGATAACATTAAGATGTGTATGTTTTTTAAAGGAACATCACTCTTGACTATTACTATAGAGACACTTTAAGGGTTAAAGGGGAATTATTTGTGTAATAATTCTGGACTAACCATTTGTCATACATGCATACAAAACACAAATGTTGCCAGCAGAGGGCCCAAAGCAGTTTAAGTAAAGCTAAAAACAATAGCTGCCAGCGGTCCTACACCATGGCTCTATTACTAAATCTGAATAGAGTATTTCTGGCTTAGACCTGTCGCGAGCTTGGACTATTGGCCCCCCAAAGCATTTTCCCCATATAAGTGCGATGTAAAAACAAACAGCTCACTTTCGGCTGGTAGGGACCTACAGCTTTCACAAAGGTCGGATAAATCCTTTAGTTCTCTTAAAAACACCATTTTACTTTTTAGCTTTGGCTTGCTCTACTTTAGCTACTCTCATGCTGATTGACCAGAGCAGTTACATGGTACATGGGACCACGCTCCTTGCTCCTTGAATCTCAAGCCACACACCACTGAGCTCGACTCATTCACTTAAACTGGTGGCCAGGGTGAAACCCTTGGGGCATGTTCACACCGAGGAAAACTTCCTGGAGAAGTTGGTCACCACCTCAGCACGTGGAACAGGGATGTTCTAGCTCTTAAATGTGAACTACATAACTTTTGGGGGGGTCTGTCACCTGCTTGTTTCCATGGAGATGTCATTGCTTTGTCTGGAATGGTCCACATTGTGGCATTACAATTGCATTTATTTTTTTTATTGCTAAGCAATGCATTTTTAATGTGAGCTGCTTGTCTCTATGGCAATAGATACATTTAATGCCATGCTTTGAAACAGTAAAAGGCAAAGCAATAACATCCCCATGAAGACAAGAAGATGGCTGACCCTCCACCGGAAAAGTTACATAGTGCGCCTTTAAAAGCAGACAAAGTGAATGAGCAGAATGACTCAAACAGGAATGAATAATACAGAACACCAGTGCTCCAGTCCTCATCTTATTATATTAAACAAAATCAAATGTTGCCTTTGATGGAAAACTGTTCTGGCTCCATCTTGACCTCCTCGGTGGCTCTTCCTGTTTGAATCACTGAACCAAAATGAAGTAAAATGACTTAAAGTGTCCTCCAGTCTCCAAGTGTCCCTTTGTCTGTCCCACGGAGGGTTTCATTGCTGTCATAACTTAGTGTCTGTTTCATAAACTTTTTTATACTTTTCTCTAACTTCGTTTCAGTACATTGTTGGAAGCTGAAGTTGGACTAATTCAGTTTTGATGTGTGAATCGTAGCTCTAACGATCATTATGTATTTAATGTTTAATGTAACTATTTAAGAACCAAAAAGTAAAGACTTATTCATGACAAAACCAGAGATAAAGGTGTGCTATGTAACTTTTCTGGTTGACCTGCTTGTCTGCTTGAATGTTCCATAGTATGACATTATTATTTATCTCCATGCAAAAACAGTTGAAGCCACTAGTCACGGCTCAGGTCTGTAGAGAGGCGAGCCAGTAAGAATGCATGTTTTTCAAGGCAAGGTACAAACAATAAAAACACTGGTAATCAAATATATGCTGAATAGATATGTTTAATGCCATACTGTGGAACATTTCAGGCAAAGCAATAGCAGCTCCATGGAGACAAGCAGGTGGTGGACCTCCCATCAGAAAAACTACACAGTGCACCTTTAATGAATACTTCTCAGAACAGTTCAGATGGTTTACGTTATTTAAATCAAATAAGAAATAATTGCTGCCATGAACCAATACATAAGATGCTCGGAGCTATACTTCCCATGATGCACTGAGGCAGTTCACACTATAAGCCTAATTACATATTTACCCGATTCTAAATGTCAGGATTCAAATCACATGTTCAAATATCTCTGCCGCCCACGCACATGAGCTGCCAATATTTCAATCCAGAGCTGGTTTAATATTCTACACTAAGAGCCCGTGTAGCCCCCAGCCAAACGGCACAAATAAAAAGGTGTTAGCATTTGAGCGTGGTGCCTGGATTAGAGGAGCATTTGAATGTTAATGATGAGTTCTGGGGACCTTTGAAACCATGGAGAGAGGAGAGGTAAAGAATCAACAGAGACACGAGACAGGAGCACAACTATTGACTGGTTCAGATGGCACTGGATTCTGTTTACATGAATAATAACACCACACTAGGAGAGAATACGTAAACATACATGGAGGTTGTAGCAGATAAGGAAAACAAGAATGTAATCTTGACAGGGTAGACTAGCAGATCACACGGCAGTTCCGTAACGGTGCATGCATAATGTTAACAGCCAAATGTCTGAAAACGTGGCCATGATTAGACTAATAATGTCAGGATTCCTGTTTTTCTCTGTGTTCTCCTGTGCCGTCTCCTCCCTCCCTTCTGTGTCTCTATGTGCCTGGGGCTGGGTGGGTCTGGCATCACCTTCACCAGTGGTTTCCGCCCACTACTCACCTGCATTGCCAATCAAGCTACAACTTCTGCAGTACAAAGACTCAGCTCATTCATCGTTTATTCACGTAGTATTGTAACTGTTTGGATTAGTTCGTTTCATTGCATTTTTCTAATTACTTTGTTTTTTCATGTTTTCTTCAGACCCTGTTTTTGGACCAGACTCACACCCGCAGACCACCACAGCTTCCAACCCAGCTCCCATTACCCTTTTTTTTTAATTCACTTGTGCACTTGTTTGATCCACCAGCAGCATTGAAGCATAGCTTGTTCCTATGGGGACAGTAAGCTGTTCTTCAACCTTAAATCATTTTTTAATCTGCCAAAAAAATGTCTTCCTTGTGTGTTCCTGCATTTTGGATGAAACTTTGGGAGTTGATGACATAGGTAGAGGTATTTCATTTAGAACGGTACTTCCACAACCTGCCACTGATGTAAAACTATGATAAATCTTTACCACAGGTTCTATCCCACCAACCTGTCATATGCACTTTGAACATGCACTACACAACTTTTCTGGTGGGGGTCCTCCATCCGCTTGTCTCTATAGAGCTGTTGTTGCTTTGCTTGGAATGTTCCACAGTATGGCATTACCCTTATCTCTTGCATTTATTTTACTACAGTTTTTTGGGGGGTTTTTTGGCCTTGCATTCTTACTGTATAGTAAAGTTAGTAGATAAATGTTTGCATTTGATGCACTATTTTATTTATCTTTTATTCTGGTTTCCTTGACAACTGCAGTAAAATGGCCTGTTGTATGTGGTAATCACATCATATATTATCATATGTCATATATTAAATCATTATTGTATACACTTGTATGTATGAATGAGATCCATGGACATCTGAATTCCCCCTTTTGGGGATCAATGAAGTATTTCTCTATGTCTATTTTTAGAAGTGACTACACTCTCTGAACCTTAACTTTAAATAGTAAATTATTCAAATAAAAATGCACCAGTTTTTAAGTCAGTGAAATATTTATAACCTAAATATACTGGGGACTGCAGAAGGAAATTAGCTTTAGCTAAATCTGGTGTAAAGCATCTCTTCTTTTATGAGATTAATGTGTTTGCACACAGCCCCTGTTAAAATAAACCAATAAACTAAACTAAACTATATATTGACCAGTATAATATATCGTCCCTGCTGTTTAAAATATAAGGTGATACACAGTACACAGCCCTATAGAAGGTGTCTGCATTTATCACATACAATATTTATGAATGAAAACACTTTCTGTAAATGTGTGTGGTACTTAAAAAAAACAAGCACACTAAAGTCCCAACATGTGTAGGCCATAAAAGGGGTTATGGATACACATGTTTAAAAGCACGTCTGATAAAACTGCACTAAATCAATAAATGTGATTGACAAATGGATGCACAGAGCCTTGTCAGTGCTTTATAGTTATTAGCACAGGTATAACCGTGACAACACATCATATCCATAATGTAACACAGTGACTTATGCATGAAGCTAAAGTGGATCTGTTGATTTATGGTTAGTATTAAGGCTAACAGCATAATAAAGCTAATGCACCGTATTTTACCATCTGCAGCTGTAGGACATGGTTGTATAAATAGTAGGTATTAGAGAATAGCTTTTACATTTGTTCCACTTGTGTGCACATGTTTTAGGCTAGTTCAGTTCTTGCATGGACCTGGATTAGTCCTAGTTAAGTCCTAGTTTCTATCCTAGTTTAGCTCTGGTTACGTTCTGCACTAGTTTTTGTTTAAAGTTCTATTATATAAGCAGTTCTTGAGGTCAAAATAAGTCCACTGTGTATTGTCTGCATTTAATGATAAAGCATTATTATTGTCCGATAAACAGGAAGTGAGCTCTTAGCATGCTAGTTGCATTACTGTGACAGCAAACTCTGCCTCTGAAAGTTGTGAAAAGCATTTATAAACTCATCACTGTGAATCATTAGGATGCTCAGAACGCATAAGGTAAGTGAGGAATAACTTTGGACTACTGCAAATCGTTTAGAATGAACTAGTTGTGTTTTTCACATTTAAAAAAAAAAAACAATATAAATCAGGTACAGTGTCTTTAACTGACCTGATATGTTGTCAGAGCGCCTGGAGGAAACTCACCCAGACACAGGGAGAACATGCACTGAAAGGAGCCCTAAATCTTGTTCCTGCCGCTCACAAACACTTTGACCCATCGCTAGTATTCACGTGCATGTAGTTTAGGCACGTGCACAGCTTTAGAACTGCTTTTTCAAGCAGCGAAGTGGAGCAGGGTGGACCACCAAGACACAGCCAATCTGCTCTCGTCCCAAAACATATTTAAAGTGGGACTAAACACTTTAACTCCTCCCACAACCACATTTCAAATAGAGCTGCTAAACTGGGCAGTACCTGGAGGACTGAAGAAGAAAGTGAGGGGAGAGTAGGGGCGGGGTCTGGAGGTATAAGGAACAGTGTGATTGGTCTAACAGGTATCCACACTTCAAACTCCGCCCCTGCAGCCAGGTGTTTGTAATCAGAAACACTTGGCTGTAATCAGGGCAGTCGTTTGTGATGTCACCAACTACTGGAAATTGCAGAGGTCACTGAAGGCAGCACAAACATAGATTTTGGTATTTTTAACCAGAAACCAAATTTACTTATAGTTTAGCACAAAAATTGCCCAAAAAATGACTATGAACAGTAGATAATGCTATTAAAACACATATACACAATTTCAGAGCAAAAAGTGGATTTAGTGTTTAGTTCCACTTTAAGCAATGCAGTGGTGAAAGAAGTAGAAGTTTTGTTAAGTAAAAGTACAGATACCGGAGCAGAAATGTAAAAGTATCAAATGAAAAACCTGCTACTTAACTACTACTCTTTGTACTTAAAGAGTAAAAAGTAAAAGTATTTCACACAGATTTTGAGGTCTTATAAAGCTTCAAATGTAGTGATTTTGATAAAAATTTGTGCAACTACTACTCTTTGTACTTAAAGAGTAAAAAGTAAAAGTATTTCACACAGATTTTGAGGTCTTATAAAGCTTCAAATGTAGTGATTTTGATCAAAATTTGTGCTGAATTTTGTTCAACAGAAACAATTAAATTGATAGTTTTTTCCAAGCTGTTTTTATTTGTATATTTTAGTTTGCTCAAACTACGACCATGTTAAAAAATAAAACCCACAGACTTTTCAGCAGGTCTCACACAATAATAAAAAAAAAAAAACTTTTACTTTTCAGTCCAGTTACAAAATATAGTGGAGTAGAAAGTACAGATACCTGCTCTCAAATGTAGTGAAGTACACGTATCCACATTAAAATTTACTTAATTGAAGTACAGATACCTAAAGTACTTTACTACTTTTACTTCGTTACGTTCCACCATTGAAGCAACGTAACACGCCTTTTATTTTAAGATTGCCATTTTAAAACGTTTATAATCAAATGCAGATAATCAATCTAAGCTAGTCTCATTTGTTTAGTCGATGCATCAGCTTCCTAACAAAGGTAGTACTTGAAAATGCCTGGTTTGCAGCTCAATGTTTTATGAAGATGAATTACAGATGTGTATAAAAATTGCCTGAACATAAATCAGTGTAGCCTCACCTTTAAGAGATCAGCGCAGTGGCCTTTTGTCTGTAACTGTGTCAGATGCTGATGGTAATTGGAATATTATGGGCCAATGCTTCATCAATATGTCCATCTAAAGTTTGATTTTATACCTGACTGGTTCAGCTCAGAGGGATGGACTTTCATTTTCTGCTCAAATATTTGTAAAAAGTTCACTGCTGACTTAAGGAGTTTGTGAAGTTTATAGACAAATGGTTAAAGTTTTTGCCGGAAAGTTGAGAGAAAGTATAGAGAGGAGGTCAGAAGAAGGGAAGTGGATTAAAATATAATCTTGATGTAAATTGAGGGATTAAAGAAAATGAGCAAAAGGCACATCTCAAATATGTGTTTTTAAAGGGCCCATATTACGTTATTTTCTGATCTATGCTATAATGTTGTTTCCTCATCAAAAACAAACCTGGAGTTGTGTTTTGTTTCATTTACACATGTTTAACACACAAACCCTTGAATATCTGAGTTCTTCGTTCAAAGAGAAAACATTCTGTACCACCTTGTGATGTCATGTGGTAATACTGGAAGTGCTTCATTGTGTTTTTAAACTCCATACACCTTCACTGGAATCATTTGGAAAATTCCAACTCTGGAATTTCCACTCTCCACTGAACAAAAGGTAAAAGTAGCTGTTAAGTTGAAAACTACCGCCTCATGACATCACAAGGTGGAACAGAGTTTTTGAGCTTTTGGTGATGTAGACAGGCTAATAATCCAGGATTACTCAAACATGTGAGAATGGAATAAAACACAACTCCAGGTCTGTTTTTGAGGAGGTAACAACATTATAACATGGATAAAATCTCACAGGAGTCAATTTTGTGTTATATAAGACCTTTAAATGGATGGTTTGGTTGCATTAAGCTGCTATTAAAGGTGCACTATGTAACTTTTCTGGTGGAGCGTCTGCCATCTACTCAAGCAGGTACACCACCAGGACAAGTAAAAGATCAGATCTGTGGAGAGACGAACCTGCTCACTATAGGAATACGTTATTGAGCAATAAAAAATGCATTTGAATTAATGCTAGATTCTTATTTAATTTTTTTGTAAGTTTTTAGAAATGTAATGCCATACAGGGGAACAATGCTGTCAAAGCAGTGATATCTCCGTGGAAACAAGCAGACGGCAGAAAAGTTACATAGTCTTTTTGAAATTCTGGATCTCTCTTACAGTAACTGGTCATTTGAATAAACAGAATTACTTTCTAAACTTACATTAGAACTATGGCAAGGCAAGTTTATTTGTAGAGCACAATTCGTACACAGAGTAATTCAAAGTGCTTTACAGAAGAAGAAAGACATTCAAATCACAATACAACAAATCAAAACATAAATAATCACAAATAATCATCAATGAGGAACTATACTACTTCAAAAAATAGGTAAAAAATAAAAATTGGCCAAACAAAGATCGCTCCCAGGTCTTGAAATAAACAGCTAACTGTCTTATTAAAACCAGTTACTGTTTAATTGGCCCAGAGTATCTCAGAACATTCGTCCATATTAGTTTGATTAGATGCACTGTAAAAACAGCAGGGTGCTCTGATGGCCCGTAAAACACATGAGAAGCAGTAGCTCTGTTTACTCCCTTGAATAAAAGCGCTAGAGCGTATCACAATAATGAAGGATCCCTATAGCACTGCAGTCACTGAAACAAACATGACCTTGATATGGGAGACTGACAGAGATGCAAAAATGTGTTTATAGTTTTATCACCTTTATATTTTCATCACAGTAATATTTACTTTTTTGAGGGCATTATTGACTTATTTGAATGTTTTGGGGTTGTTTTCAAGATGATGTTTACCTGCCCGTAGTAAAAACCCAATATCAGTACAAATGGAATCGTTTCACTTGTGTGCTTCACTTAAGCCTCTTTTCCACTGGCTCGCTGTAAAGCAAACAGCTGTTTTCTGTTTATGGATGCACGGCAGTTGTGTATAAAGATCAAACATATTATATTTCCAGTGGATAATGCATCTAACATGATCCAAACCCAGTGCATTACATGAAGAGAGGGTAAAATGTGGTGCAGGGTGCAGAGAAATGAAATAAATGCAGAAAAAGCTGACAATAAACCAGAAGAAGAGTCGTGTTTACACTAGCTTTAGCCACGTCTCACAGCTCCACAAACTTGGAATTACTAAACGTCTTTTTGTGAATCACTGAGATTGGCCTCATGATTAACAGTATAATCCAGGTACGAATTAGATTTTATTTACAACAAGATTAGTTATGTTTGGGTGACGTAGCAGAGCCCTGATCCCCATGAAAATGCAACTCCACTAGAGGGAGCCACTCCACACAGACATGCTCCAATGCCCCAAGCGAACCGTGCCACTGGAAAAGAGACTATAGTAACAAGTTTCAGCTCACACCAAGTATCCTCCACCCAGCCTACAAGGTCAGACAGCCTATAACACAGACACACTTTGTCTTGAGCTTCATCATATATGGACTGGAGAGTGTGGCGCCTCAGTGGGAGTCTGCTTAAATGACATACAGTTGTAATAATTGTGTTCTCTCAGACTCTGGATTTGCCATGTTTGACTTGTGTCTTTGCTGCAGGTGTTAATTCAATGTGTGACTCTACTTCAGTGACTCTTCCTTTTATTTAAATAAATTATAAATAATACATTTATTATAATACTTTAGCAATAGCCATTTGTACTTTTCCAAATTAACTCCAAATTCAAATTCAGTCCCACTAACCACTTTAGCCAGTACAATGTGCTGCGTAGGTTTATTCACTTTGACTTACTCTACATTAATGTAAGTCATATATTCTGGTATCTCTCTGTATTTTTTATACAGATATCAGTCTTTGTCTCAAGTGCAGTTAAAACGTGATCGCACAATCAGATTTTTTTTTTTTTTTCAGTGAAACATGTGAAATCAAGGAGCTCATTGGTCACCTCAGATTAACAGAGTTTAGTGCCATGTTCATCGTTCTACAAATATCCTCAATGTTTTTCAGCCCCCTGTGATTTTCCTTTATTATTTCTGATGCTCTCTTCCTCTCTCTCTTTCTCCCACTGTGTATCATTCTCTTTCTCTCTCACTCACGCTCACTCTCCCTCTCTCATCCTCTTCCTCTCTCATCCTCTCCCTGTCTCCTCATCTCCCTCTCATCTTCTCGTCTCTCATCCCCTCTCTCTTTCTATCTGTCTCTCTCTCACTCTCTTCTCTCTTTCTCCCTCTCTCTTTCTCTTACTCACTCACTCTCTCTCTCTCTCCCTCTCTCTCTATCTGTCTCTCTCTCACTCTCCTTCTCATTCTTTCTCTCTCTCTCCCTCTCTCTCACTCACTCTCTGTCCCCCTCTCTCTCTATCTGCCCCCCATCTCTCTCTCTCTCTCTCTCTCTCTCTCTCTCTCTCCTCTCTCTCTCTAAAATACACACTAAACTCACGTCTCCTTCCCTCCCTGTTTGCAGTCATGCTCTGTCATTACATGTCTCAGGACAGATTTACTTTGACAGTCGTTGGGCTCTGGCTAAATCCTGGAGAGGAGCTTCACAAATATTTGAATAGGTGTCACTTCAGCTGCTTTGCATTTGGTCGTGTCTAAACGCAGATGCAGCGGAACAGGTTTAGAGGAGGTTTAACTGGACAACGTGTCTACTGAACATCTTCTCTTCCTGTATTTTTACTGTTGTAAATCGTTTAAATATTTGGCCCTTTACACCTAATTCAGAGTTTGGGGTACATTTGGAGAGAAGCGGAGAGCAGGAAATGAGTAGGTAATTCAATCAAACTGGTTGAATATTCTGCTGAAATGACTTTTTTGGCTTTTCGGTGTTATATAAAATGTTGTACCCCCATGAAAAACACAGCCTAGAGTTGTGTTGTGTTTGAATTACTTACTGGGGAAAAAATGCCATTATTATGTAATGGTTGAATACTTTTCAATCCTTTGCAGCTGATGTCATCAACATTCCCTGGGGAGTTGAGGCTAACTGGAGGCACTACTCTGTCTGAAGTTCTGTTACTCAACTTTAACACAGTCTGACCAAAAAGAAGTGACTTGGCTGGAACTACAACAGGTGAACTGATTTTGTACTGTTAAACAAACTCCCAATTTTCATTACTGTCATTACAGTCATAAGCCAGCTAGCATTAGCCAACAGTTTTGGGGTTTTTTTCAGTTGTTTCTCTCACGTTTTTTTGTTGAAAAATAAAACACCTAAACAGGACCATGAATGAGTCTATATCTTCAAACCTAGTGTTTTTTCTCTGCATATGATTAGTTGAGAGGCAAAGGTAGCACGCTCTGATTGGCTGACAGCAACAGACAGGAGGTAGGAAATACGCCTTCCTGGTTAAAATTACACCTCAACTTCACAACATTTTAAGCAAACGGATTCAAGCATGCTCTCATTTATACTTGATTTACTTGAAAACAAAAAACAGGAGAATGAAACTGACAGAAACCAATAATCAACTAAATGATGGCGCCCAAGACGGTAAAAAGAACCAAATTAGACACCTGCGGATTCACAAAGCACTCGTGAGCAGAACACACCTGCTCCTTCACACACTGGGTTATACCATTACAGGAGCGCCCTCTAGTGGATGTGGGGTACTCAATTTGGAAAAGACAAATGTAGACAAGTTTGGGATGGTTTGGGCATGTACAGAGGAGGAAGAGTGAATATGGTACAGAGGAGGAAGAGTGAGTATATGGTACAGAGGAGGAAGGAGGAAGAGTGAATATGGTACAGAGGAGGAAGAGTGAATATATGGTACAAATATGGCACAGATTTTTTTTACATACATACACTTGAATAAATGCAACATAGATAAGTTTAATGCCATACTGTGGAACATTCCATGGACTGTAATAGCATTTCTATATAAACAAGCAGACAGTGTACCCCTCACCAGAAAGGTTACATAGTGCTTTTCTTTTCTATATAGCAAATCCTAAACACCCTTTGCTTCATGATAAATATTTATTTATGTATTTATCTATTTATTTTGTATTTGATACAATACATTGTTATGCATGTATCTATTTAAAAAAAACCAAAAAAAAACCTATATCATTGTTAATGTGAAATACAGGAGGTTGAAAACTCTCTTGAAAACTCTCTGAAAATGACAAAGAGAGAGACAAACTGTATAAGTGATGTCATTCTCTCCGTTAGCCTCAGAGATACCAACATCTTTAGCTGCCACGTTCCAAATAGGAAGTGAGCATCAACTCTGGCTCTAAGTCACTTTACACTGGGAAACTGTGGCCCCTCTCTCCGTAACTGCTGCTGTCAGGCTCCTCATTTTGGTCTTAAAATATTCATATTAACCACTCTACAGTCTTAAAATATTCATATTAACCCACTCTACATGATCCTGGAGTTGATTTTCCTATTTTGTCCCTAAATCAAGATATGAACATTAATAACAGACAAATCAGGCACTTTCTTTCCCCGAGGTCGCTCCCGGTAGCGTTAGCAACAGGTTTGATTGACAGCGTTGTTAAGCGCCCGTTCCCTGCTAAATTAGCAGTGCGGCCGAGGAGGGATGTTATCTTCAATAACCTCACTCCTAATTGCTATGGGTGACGTCACTTAGTTCTCTTCTTTATACAGTCTATGGTAAGGCCCCAGTGCAGACACAGTATGTGAACAGGATTTTAATGGGACACTTAACTCATCATTCTTCTCCAAAACAATGCTGCATTATAGTGTTTGTGTTAAGTCAATATGTCTATAGGTCCCTCAATAAACTGATTTTCAACTTATTGGTTCATTCCTCTATCCATCTATTCATTTAAAATAATATGTATAATGTTTTTACAACATGGATTCAACTTTACATATGTATTTCATTATTTTAAAGCCCCAGTACATAACTTTGTAGCCAAAAAACTGACAAAAATGTAAAATAAATTCTTGTCTTGTTTGAACTAGTTCATTTTAAACAGTTTGCAGTGAAACAACATTATTCCTCACTCACCTTATGCATTCAGAGCATCCTAATTATTCACCACAATGAGTTTAAGTGCTTTTCATAACTTTTAGAGACTAGAGCAGAGTTTTGACGCCATGTTAATGCTAACACCAACTAGCATGCTAATGTGTACTTCCTGATTATTGGACAGTAAAACGCTATATAGATGCAGACAGCACACCGCATACTTATTTTCATTATTTACATTTCCTATATATATTTTCTGATGTGTAGGACTTGTACTTTGGCATCTCTCTCCTTCTGTTCCTCCAACTCATTTAACTCCTCTTAAATATTACATGAGCCCTACAGACCCCACTGCTTCACTCCTCCTCTGGTCCCTGGCATTAACACTTCGGAGCATTGGATTTCTGTGAAAAATCCCCTCATAGAAAACACCACAAAAGCAGAAATCTGTCCTCTTCTCGGCTGCAGCCTTTTTTTTTTCCGTTTGGAGCCAAAGTACAAATCGATGTTTGCCGATCTATCTCCGATCTTTATTCTGCTTAGAACAAGTTTTTTGCTTCCAACCACAATAAGTTTTCTTAACGAGGTGAGCTCTTTGTTCAGCTATTGGTCAGAAAGTCGGGCAGTAGCATAAATTCAGCTATTTCTATTTCTATTTTTTCCAACCTCGTCTCTCCCTATCGCTGTCAGCCAATCACAATCTGCTGCCTTTGCCTCTCAACCAATCAGCTCTCAAGCCATTCAAATAAATGCACTCTCTCTCCCCTTTATCATGTTTTAGCATCTCCATTCGCACCGCGGCAGTATAACCATCAGCCTCCTCTTCCTGTCTCTCTTCTATTATATACGACCGTGACTATGATTTCAAATCCAAATAAACAGAACTTAAAGGTGAACTATGTAACTTTTTTCTGATGGAGGGTCCACCACCTGCTTGTCTCCATGGAGATGTTATTGCTTTGCCTGGAATGTTTCACTATATGGCATTTAAGTTGCCTATCTCCATGGAGACACCACCATGCCAAGTTACAGGTCAGATCTTGGGAAAGGCTACTCTGTGAAGTAATAATGCAAAACATCTATAACTGAATAAATGAAGATTCACGTTGCATAGAGGGCACCTTTAACTTTCCTCTAATACAGAGGAGACCAGCTGCTACTACTACTGCTACTATTGCTACAACTACTACTACTAAGGTAACATCTGTTTCTATATTATCCTTTTTGTTTTTAACAAATACTTTTTACTGCATTGTTGTTACTGCTACTATTATTAATGTTATCATCTTGCCTGACCAGCCAGTCCCTCCTACATTCTGTTCTGGAATGGGACCACAGAGCATGAAAAACCTCCGTCCTAACTTGGGACCACAGCCACAGCCACTAGTTAGTATCACGTGTCTCTCAAATGGAAGACATCTCCTCTCGAAGATTCTTGTATCATTCAGAGCAAAATATATCACTTCTTTTACAGGAGATAAATAAGAGGGTTTTTTTTTCCTCCTAAACCACCATGTTTTGTTTTTGTTTTTTTTTACCAGAACAGATCAAGCGTCTCTCTGATTGGTTAATCCACCTGTCAATCATTTGTTCCAGACCCACTCGTCTTTGTAAAGTTTGGTCAAAGCGTGTGGTTCTGGTTGGACAGGTAAGTTATTATCATGACTACCACCATAAACTACTATCACTATCAAAACTACTAATGATGGCTGGTATTTATATTCACAATACGATTATGATAAGCTTCCTTTGAAGCCAGAGCTGCCCTGAGGCCTTTCTGGTCTTTACCACTCATTCATCCATCACATTCATACAAAGGTAAGATGGGTGTGAACACAACAACAGTATCTCACATTACATTCTAACAGTAGAATGTAATGGCCAAAGCTGTGATCAAACCATCAACTTTATGGTTATGCAATGATCTCTCAACCACCTAAGCCACTGTCACTATTATTCCAAGGCTACTGTTTCTGTCATGTGCCACTTTAATATTAGTGTCAGGGAAGGGCATCTGGCTTTAGACATTCTGAATAATCACAACATAGTCAGACTATGTGATGGCCGCGCTGAGCTCAGAAGGTTAAAGCCAAATAGAAAAGTGATTTTAACATAGATGATTATGGTTATTATGTAATATTGTGTCACGCCGGTCGCCCTCGGCAGCAGTTCATTATATGGAGGGTCTATAATTATCAGAGGAGCTGTCTGTCTCACTTCACATAAATGATCAGTGATTCAGTCCGGATATTACTCCCCATTATTCTCTATGGCACTGTCTATCTCTGTGTGGAAGTCCTGTCCAACTGTAAGTCTATTAAAAGCTCATTGTCGTGCTGTGGATCTGATAACTCATTTGAACTGATTCTAAATATATTCTATATTGGAAAACACAATACAGTATAAAAGACATAAACAGCTTTTTAAATGCTGCTTTAAAGTGGGGGTATTGTTTAGATATAGTGCCACTGACAAAGTGAGAGGAGTGTCTTGTCCAAGAACATAACAACAAAGAGCTGGGATCAAACTGCCAAAAATGAACTGTATGTAGCCTGCACTCTCTTTTTTTTTTTTTTTTACCACTACAATCACAACTGATCCTGGGCCTTACTCTGCAGAGAGAGGACACATACAGGTTTGTCTCGTTCTCAGTATATGGACAGGCCATGGCTCACGTGAAAGCTCTGAATCTAGATGATTGGCTGCAGGCTCTGGGGTGTGGGTAGTGAGGATTCAGAGCAGAGACAGTCCTTTGACTCTGGTTTTAACCAACTGGATTTAGATGTAGGAATTGGCAACCCAAACGAAAGACTTGTGAGGCTCATTCTGCTTCCTGACTGGATACAGATTGTTATCAGTAAAAGCTATATTTGATTTGAACATGTCGACCTTGTACCTTTGGACACAGATAGGCCATGCACTATTTTAAGTCCATACTGTCACTTTAATATACTTTTTTTGCCAGTAAGATTATTATTATTAAGAACATACCTGTGTAGCCCCAAAGCATGTATAAGCATGTCTAACTGACAGGTGAGAGGAAACAGAGCTGTGTGAGTTCATTAGATCCTCCACTGAAGTCTTGGTTCATGTGGCTCAGGCAGAGCGCTCCCCTCACTTTCCCACACGTTTGATTCTTTACTTCTTTTTCTTTAGCGATTCTCAGCTCGTCCGTCGGCTGCAGCTCTGAGCTCCTAATCAGTGCAGGCCTCGGGGCAGAGCCGAACTTTAGCCGCAGGACCCTCTCTGCATCGAAATCAAACCTGAGAGAAGATAACACTGCGGGAAACACAACGGGACACTGTGTAATTCATTTTGGTCATTTTAGTAGTGGAAATTAATACATGAAGAATTTCTGATGCCTTAAATTAAAACATAATGACAGAAAAAAGACTATCTCTTTTTAATGTGAGAGTTAAAATGTCATTAAATGTCCACTGTGTAACCTGCTTGTCTCCACTGAAATACTATTATTTTAGCTCCCACAGATGAATGCTGTCGTTGTGTCCTTGGGCAAGACACTTACCCCACCTTACCCCCAGTGTCTACATACACTGGTGTATGAATGTGTGTGTGAATGGGTGAGTGGTTCCTTGATGTAAAGTGCTTTGAGTGCCCTGAAGTTGGGAAAAGCACTATATTAAAAAAAAAAAAAAAAATGTGTGTGTGGTTGTTTTGCCTGGAAAGTTCCACGGTATGGCATTAAACGTATATATATCAAGCATTTATTTCATTTAAAAACATGCATTATGACTGTGAGCAGGATTGCATCTCCAGAATACTGTTGTTTCTCTTCATATAGAAAAGTTTAATGCCAAACTGTGGCACATTTTTAGAACAAGCTCTGACATCTCTATTGAGAAAGAAGGTGACATGTTGATATAGAAAAGTTTAATGCCATACTGTGGAACAAAAAAAATACTTCCACCAGAAAATTTACACAATGCACCTTTAACGTGTGATGTGTGGTGCTGTCCAAGGTGCTGAAGTTGATCATGAACGTTAAGAATTGCTTGAGGCTTCTCCTTTATCCTACATTCATTATTGTATTAATATAAATAAAATGCCCTCTTCTGTCTGAATGTACAATGTAAAGACAATTTGAAATACAAGAACTGGAAATGTGTAGAATTTTGTTCAATAATAGTTCAATAATCAAAATATGTGATGATTCAAATAAATGTCAGGAAAAAATAAGAAAAATGCCATTTCTTTTTGTATGACAGACCAATGTGACCGTAACAGAAAATATCACTTCTTTCTATCTTAACATTTGTGAGGCGTGGTGCTGTCCATGGTGCTGAAGTCTGCACAGAGGACATTATTGGGTTGCTTGTGGCTTCTAAGTATAAATAATTTCCCATGTTTGCTGGATGTACAGTGTAGCAGTAACAGAACTATAACAGCAAAAACACAATGTAAAATGTGAATATATTTTCCTTTCTCTCTAGCTATTTCTCTCTTTTTTAACTTTACTGGTAAAACGACTTACGAACTTGGATTGGTCCTGTTGTAGTCCCGATTTACTCCAAATTTAGTTCCAGGTTTATTCTTCTTCTGTCCCAGTTTTGATATGTTAGTGTTAAAGCTACCATCCATAATTAGACTGCCCGACCCACCCCGTTGTATTCTCACATATCACCACTAGATGCTATGAACATTAGTGCTGTCTGAGAGTGTGCCAGCTTTGACCAGAGACCACAGGTGAGTCTGAACAGAGGTAAGCCGAGGAGAGGGGGCAGTGGGGAACAGGTTTCACATCTGCTGTCTACTGGTTAAAAAAAACAAAAAAAAAAACAAAAACTTGAGAATGGTAGCTTTAATGTACCCTTTAGTTTTTCAATCCAACCACCAATTCAGAAAACATTTGGCATTTTTGAGAGCAAGACAAGGAATTAAACCACTATGGATAAAAAAAAAAACTTAAAACCCTACAAATTATTGAAAACCATCAGAAAATATGACTAAATTCAGACTAAAAATAAATGAACTATAATTCTACTACAGAACCATTCCAAACAAGGTATCTAGGTTATAACAGGGTGATACCAGAACCAAACCAGAACTAAACCAGGTCTAAAACACGACTACAACCTCCACGTTTATATCTGGACATTTTGGCTGCGTCCACGTGAAATCAAAATTGGGACTAAACCCAGAACTAAACCTGAAGTAGACCATGATAAAACCAGGACTGTACACGTACTAAACCACGACTACATCCGGACTAAACTGGGCTCAAAGCAGGACTAAATTTGTCCACTTCCCCTGGACCTGTGCGTGATTGGGGAATTACCTCCTTCCTAAAAATAACCTGTCCCTATTGTGTCTGTTTTAAAGGAGAAGCAGATGGTCACAGTGTGGTTTAAAGAGGCTAAAACTGGCTCTAAAACTATGCACTGTTGTGAATATAATGGTCCTGGTCCCTGGAGACATATACTGGCCTGGTTTAAGTGGACTTTTTGTGGGAGAGCCCCTTTGGAGTTATTAAGGGAACACTGGGGTGCAAAAA
Organism: Periophthalmodon schlosseri; assembly: GCA_000787095.1. Lineage (NCBI taxonomy): Eukaryota > Metazoa > Chordata > Actinopteri > Gobiiformes > Gobiidae > Periophthalmodon > Periophthalmodon schlosseri. The sequence continues at coordinate 9,614 of KN481729.1, read as the reverse complement.
TATGCTTTTGTTTTGTATTGGCACACCTAAAATAAATGTTTCACTTTGTAGAGCTTAAAAATAGACTTTAGATACCACCTGTTACAATGTTTAAATGTATAACGTTTTGTACCCATTTGTATGTGTCCTGGTGATATCAAGGTGTACTGTGTAACTTTTCTGTTACAGGATCCAACACCAGCTTGTCTCTAGAAGTTATTGCTTTCCCTGGATTAAATGTATCTATCTCCATGGAGACGAGCTGATGTTGCAACCAAGGCCAAGTTACAGGTCAGAGAGGTCTGCGGAGAGGAGACCCTGCACGTGGTGAGCATGTTTTTCAAGTAATTTGTGCGGAATAAATTGATAGACAGGTGTAATGCCATACTGTGGACGTTCCAGGCAAAGCAATAACATTTCCAAGTAGCAGCAGATGCCTTCTCCTTATTCCCGACTTTTCCCATGTGTTTGAGCAAAATGTATCTTGCCTCAGTACAGATATACTGTACAAGCAGCTCTTGAGGTCAAAATATGTACATTGTCTGCATCTAATTATAAAATGTGTTGTTGTACAATAATCAGGAAGTGCACGTCAGCATGTTAGTTATTCTTAGCATTACTGTGATGGCAATGAAGTGTGAAAAGTGCTTATAATTAGGATGGAATGTATAAGGTAAGTGAGGAATAACTTTGGACCAGTGGAAAGCTGTTTAAATGAACTACTTTTTCACCAGGTACAGCACCTTTAACACTGCTGCTGTGTGGGCTCATCAGCACTTTATCTTTGCCTGACTATAGCGCCCCCTAGAGTCCAGTCTGTGGTTGAGCAGCGCTGTGGTGACAGTTTGTGAAGAGACTCACTTCACCTTCATACACATTTCTGAAGTTCAGGAGATTTTTTTTTTTTACTCGTCACAAACTGCAACAGCTCCTGTCTGAAACCTGCCAGACATCTGTGAGGAGACAGACAGAGGGAGAGAGGGAGAGAAAGAGAGACGGGGAGAGGGGCTGAGAGAGAGAGAAAGTAAGAGAGAGAGGGGGAGAGACTGGAGACAGGGAGGGTAGAGACAGAGAGACAGAGAGAGACTAAGAGGGGCTAGAGAGAGGGGGAGAGGAGGGAGAGATAGGCAGAGAGGAGAGAGTGAGAGGAGATAGAGAGGGGGGAGAGGAGGGAGAGAAAGAGGAGAAAGAAATGGAGAGAGAGGGGAGAGAGGAGGAAAGAGAGAGAAAAGAGAGAGAGTGAGAGAAAAGAGAGAGGGATAGAGGGGTTGGGAGAGAGAAAAAGTAAGAGAGAGAAAGAGGAAGAGAGACTGGAGAGAGGGAGAGTAGAGAGAGAGACAGAGGAAGACTGAGAGGGCATAGAGAGAGAGGGAGAGATAGGCAGAGAGGAGAGAGTGAGAGGGGATAGAGAAAGGGGGGAGAGGAGGGAGAAAAAGAGGAGAGGGAGAAAGAAATGGAGAGAGGGGAGAGAAGAGAAAAGAGAGAGAGAAGGGGGAGGAAGGAGGAAAGAGAGAAAAGAGAGAGTGAGATAAAAGAGAGAGGGATAGAGGGGTTGAGAGAGAGAAAAAGTAAGAGAGAGGGAGAGAGGCGGAGAGACTAGAGAGAGGGAGGGTAGAGAGAGAGACAGAGAGATTCAAAGAAGCTAGAGAGAGGGGGAGAGGAGAGTAGAAAGTGGGGATGAGAAAGGAGAGAGAGTGAGAAAGAAAGGGAGAGGAGAGGGCGGAAAGGACAGAGGGGAGAAAGTGAAAGAGTGAGAGAGGGGAGGGAGAGAGTGAAAGAGTGAGTGAGGGGAGGGAGAGAGTGAAAAGG
>KN481725.1:113063-163865 GCA_000787095.1 Periophthalmodon schlosseri | reverse complement strand
AAAGTTAAAGTATTTTGTGCAGATTTTAGCTGAATTTCATTCAACAGAAACAAATGAATCAATTTTTTTCCTTAGCTGTTTCTATTTGTATATGTTTGTTTGCTTAAACTACAAACATGTTAAAAATAAACCCTCAGCCTTTTCAGCAGGTCTCAAGCTATAATAAAAATACTTTTACTTTTCAGTCCTGTTCAAAAATGTAGTGGAGTAGAAAGTACAAATACCTGCTCTCAAATGTAGGTAAGTAAAAGTAAAAGGTATCCATTTTAAGTACAGATATATAATTTTTACTTAAGTACTTTACTACTTTTACTTCATTATGTTCCACCACTGCATAACAGTAATTATAACAGTAGTAGCTTGTAGTAGCTAATTATAGTGTAAAAATAGTTATGAAGAAGACATGGTAATAAAAACAAAGCAGCCAGATAGGCAATAATATGTTTAACAATGCAGTAAATTATAATTATGACTGTCATTACCAACTGTTATAGTTTATGGGAGGCAGTAAAAGTATTTAGACATCATAGATCAATGTAAAGTGTCTTGGTCGTAAAATCTCACATGAATCCAGCTAAAATGGCTAAAACTGAACCACAATAAATACAAACTAATTATAGGTAAATTATATCCTTTGTCAAAACAATATATCTGTTAATATTTGCTATTTGTAGTAGAATAGATAGAGATAGAAATGCCACTTGCTTCCATTCAAAACTACAGCAACTACAAAGGGTCAAAACTAGTTAATTGTCACACCATAGTTTTAAGTTCAGCATTAGACTCACTTTATTCTTATACTCCTTTGAGATTTAAACCAAACGCACCTCGAAATTTACAAATATATTCTTAAAAAAGGTGAACGGAAAAATGCAAGTGCCTAATCTTTGATTTCAAGCTTTAATAAGGCAAAAACGTGATCCAAATAGTTAATTTAATTTTACACTGGCTGGAAAAGTGAAACAAGGAGGACACCAACTGGACACAACGAGAACTGCACCTTCAAAATAATGAGCGGTGAATGTGAAATGAGTTGTTGTTAAAACTATTTCCAAAGGTCACGAAATTAGAAAAGTTGTCATATTTGCATTCATTTTTTATTTTATTTTTTTTTAATAAGATTATGAGTCAGAGAAGGTCTAAATGACAAAGTTTGACATTTACAAATTTTTACTTGGCAAAAGAACAAAACAAAACAAAAGACAATTTGGCTCGTGCAATTTTTTTGTCCAAAACGTGCGAATTATTTACACAAGAGTTATTGCATAAGTTAAAATATATGACGTAATCTGTGCTTTATTTGTGAAATGATGTAATCACGTTGTAACAATCCTCACATCGTTCGCTTTGGGGTAAAATCAGGTCAAGTCATTACATTAAACTGGACAAGACTGTTAATTGCATCGTTGGCTCTGTTATGATTAAAATATGCAAATGAACACGCGAGGCAAAGGTGATGCAAAACCCAACCTCACAGCTAGGGGCAGCATGATCCACAAAGTTCTTTACCCAGGCTATTTCTCCAAGCGGTTAATTAGGTTTAAACGCAAAAACGTGAGCTCTGGAAAATTAGATTCACTTTAATTTCATTCACAGCTTTCATTTGTGTATTTTTGTAACAGTTCTGGAAGTTAGTTGAGTTTTTTGTACCTGTTGTGTGTACCATTGCATTCATGTGTGTTTGAGAGGAGCACTGGGCAACAGTAGGGGGCAGGCTAAGAGAGTGTGTATTTGAATACTGACTTGTACATAGTGTTTGTATTGAGGCGATGGTGAGGTAGTAGTACAAGCAGTAACACATGTATATACTCATGCACGCCGTCTCTGTCTGGCGCTGTCATGCTGGAGGCTGCGATGTCTCTGTTATGTGAGTGAGAGGGATTTTCTGAGGGAAGACACTGGCAAGAACGCAATTTCACACGGAAATAAAATTATCACTTTGCTATGATTTCGAACAATGACTTTTATACTTATATTTACCTGTAGAGAAAGTATAGACCTATTTTTATTGCAAACCGGTAACATTTTGGAGCAATCATTGAAATCACGATTATATTATATTTTTTTTATATAATTACGTTTTTATATTTGGTAGTTTTCAGATTCTAGACTGTGATGGTGTCATACTCCCAAATGGGGGGCAGGATTCAGATTTGCTTATTGATTACACTGTACTTTGCCGTGAAATATGTAAAACGTAAACTCACAAATGTTGAACCTGTTTGTCCTGCATTTGTATTAAATATTACTGACCCATAGAATGTTGTGTCGTCATCAAACACGGCAACTGCGCAGCCCTAATCTATAGTGGGATAATAGTTGAAAGATTTTAGAATTTTTGTTTTGTATAAATCAGATGAAGAACGGAAATTTTGAAACTTTTTTTTAAAATTCATTCTTTCAGTGACAATTACTGATACTAAATATGACACACAAAATGTAGAAAAGACTCAAATACAAGACTATAGCATTTTATTTCACTACATCATTGGTAATATCTCAAAATTTAAGTCTGAAGCACACGGTACCTATTCACTCATTCAACGTTGCATTTTAGTATCATTGTGTGACTTTTGGACACGTTCGGCTTTGTAGATCTGTACAGAAAAACAAAAGGATTCACAAACGTTACTCTTCCCACTCACTCACAGCAGCAGTATCAACAGAAGGACATGAATAATTCGTAAAAAAAAAAGTCTCCAGACGTGAGGCTTGTTCATTTTTTTATACGAGTGCAATTTTAGGTCCCCTGTCACAATTCACTTTATACTTTACCTCAACACTTTTCAGCGAATGCTATGTTAAATTGAGATTTTGGTTTGTTGAAGGTACGTCACGTCACTTTCCTGGCCACCTGCTTGTCGTGTTATTTCTTTGCCCTGAAATATTCCACAGTACGGAATTAAACGTATCTATATCTTGCATTTATTAAATTAGATGTGTTTGTGTTGTGTGTTGTGTTGTGTTTATCGTTCAATATATTTTGGAGATCAATATATATCGTGGGTTTTTTTTTTTTTGTAAAAGTGGGGAGAGTTCTGTTATTTTAGCGCGATAAGATTTGAGCTGTAGAGGGTTGAATAAGTAACTTCTATGGTTAATTATTGGTTCATTCTGCTATTTCTGTGCTGCAGCTCAGGCCTATTAATGATGCTGTCTATTTAAAAAGGGTTTGCTGGGATTATCTTGCTTTATTTTAATCTTAATCAGTGGCATTAAGCATTTTCAATATGATCGTTTATCGCAATATTTCTCTGTAGCGATATATCGTGCTTCAAATTTTGTTATCGTGACAGGCCAAAGATACACACGGTACGTTTCCATGCCGTACTGCGGAACATTGCGGGCACAGCAATAACATTTCCACAGAAACAAGCAGAAAAATTACATAGTGCACCTTTAGATTAAAAGTTTCACTGTGTTCTTAAATTGTGGGGCATGGCTGAAGGGCATTTTGTTAGCAAGAGCTACTTTAATATTTTAATGAGAAATGAGAAAGGGTTAGATAATGAACTGCCAGGTTGTGTGTAGAAAGTGTAAAACTGTAAAACAGACCAATAGTAATGATGTGACGAGGGAATAAGGCTTATATTTAATGTATAGACCTGTACATTTAAATGAGTAATGTGACACAAAATATTATAGCAGAGGCTGAAGTCGTGCCATGGCTCGATTCCTACATTCTTAGCTAACAAACATTTGTCTGTACTCCTATTTCACAGCTTGTAAATTTATATTTTAAAGACACAAATTAAAATAAAACTATAGTTGAATTGTGATCAACTGTAAAAAACAATAAACAGTAAACAAACTAGACCAAGACTATAACGAGACTAAACCAAGTCTACATCAGGACTGAACTGGGATCAAACCAGGACTAAACCAATGTGTGAAAGCAGCCAGAATGTGCTCACATAGAAGCACCTGATGGAAACGAAAGCGGTTTGTTGTTGCAATACCTCAAGTCACCACCAGTGCAGGAGAGACTGTACAAGGGATTAAATCAAATAGGACAGGATCTCTCCACTTATCCCCTACAGGCTACACGTAACAGCTGAGTACTTTTATGAATGGGGAGGGAGGTATAATACTATTTCTTAAGTATCAGACAGAAACAAGCAACAGCCCGCACCATGTTTGACAATGAGAGTTAAAATATATTACATAAAAAGTCTATAAATTAAAAAATAGCTTTTAAAATATGCCAAGCTAAATATAACTTAGAATAAGACCATAGGCTTTTGTCTTAAATATTGTGAATGGGGCCAAAAAGACAAACTACTACTCTCTCCCATGTGTATTTAAGAATGAGAGTGAGAGAACAAGAAACGAGAGAGAGAGATGGGAACGAAGAAAGGGAGGGAGAGTAGGAGATAGTAAGAGAGTGAGAGAATGATAGAGAGAAAGAGAGAAAGGGCAGGTAAGGAATAACTAAGGGGAGAGAGAGGTAAAGACAGAAAGAGAAGTTAATAAGGAAGCGATAGAAGGGGAGAGAAAGAGCGACAGAGAGGAGAGTGAGAGAGAGAGTAAGCCAGATAAATAAAGAGCATGAAATAAGTAAGGGAAGAGAGAGGTAAGTAGAGACGTAAAAAGGAGAGAGAGAGGTAGAGACGTAGACAGCGCGGGAGCATCCTGGAGCCACTTAACATGCATGACAGGAGCTCGGGGAGGCAGGCCGGCGTCGCCATGGTAACGGTGCGGGTCATAAGCCCAGCAGCGGGGGCCACGTTTGATTGGCTGAGAGCAGAAACGCAGGAGGGGTACAAAAAGGAGGGAAGGAGGGGGGACGGAGATAAAGATCCAATCAGCACTGCATTTAAATGACTTATAGAGATTCAAAGGTACAGTTGAATCTATAACTGTTATTGTAAAATAACTTATACTCACTAAAGTTAAGAGAGAATAAAATTAGATTGGAACTATGTTTGGTTTAAATAAAAAATAGGGCTGTTTGATTATGGCAAAAATGATATAGCAGGGGTTTTTTTTTTGCTCATAACTGAACAAACATCACAAATATTACAAAACTATTACTTCTAGACAGTAAAAATGAACCTGTTGAGAATTGTATTAGTAATGTTTCTACACTTTGTTTAAAATCCAGGTTTTGAGTGCTGCAGGTTTTGAGTGGCAGAATGAGGGCACATACTGTACTGAAACTAGTAAGTAACTGAAATCACAATTTTAAATTTCGATATTTGCACAGAAAGTTAAAATTTTAAATATGCAAACATGTAGGTATAGCCAATGGAGTGTTATACTTGCAGTGGTTCGCAAACTCCCTCAGTAAATATTTGGCTTTCAAAGTAGCGCCAGACCTCATGGTGCTAAAACCCCAAACAGCAATAAACCTGGACTGTAACCAACATTTCTTGACCCAAAAGCTTCACATAAAATTATTGCACTTAATCCATCATCTGCCGTTTCAACAGGATCGGCCAAAGAAGTTACATAAAATTACACTGGCATTAGTCTGAACGCTTTGCAGTCTGAGATTTAAATCTGAGCGTGGACCAAAACAAGCCCCAGGAGAGCTGATAAGAAAGGGGCCGTGTCAAAAATAAAAAGACGTTCACTATTAAAATTAAACAAGCATGAATCATTTGGTTAAGAGGGTAAAAATACAGAGTTATAGTTGTAATATATTTGGTTTTATGCCCAGGAAATACACTGTAGGAATCAATTTAACTGGGAAAAAAGCTTTAACTGGTCCATTTAAACATGTCTGAAACTAACCTTGGCATGAGAATCTCTTTTATAATGGATGTCAAAGCCTTGAGCTGCCACTAAACCAATAAACATGTTTTATAAGGACAATATCAACCAAACTCAAGTGACAGCAGGTGATGTGAATTTAACAACTGCTCACTAGCGCTCTTCCTCAGAGTGGTCACGTGATGTTGCGGTCAGCTGATTTAAACAGGTTTTGGCGCCGTCTTCCTAGCGGTGGAGGCAGGACGACAGCGCCATCCGCAGTCCGCCTTCTTCAGGACAGTATCCCAGGCGTGTGAGAGTAAAAAGGCCCCCTCGTCCTGGTTTAAAGTCCCGTGGGCACGTTTTCATATTTTGATTTCGTCCCGGGACAGTGTGAGCAGCCGAAACTGTCAGGTATGAAAACGAACTAAACCTTGTTCTGAAAAAATAATCTATTAAATTAAATTATCAAAAGACCAGGTGAACCTCAATGGACTATAGGCGATGTGAATCTTAAACACCAAATGTGCATTTCAGTGTTTGGAGAAAACTTAAAGATCTGCTGCCATGGTAACTCTGCGGTGTCACTCGCAAACAGTTATTCAACGGTAATGTAACAGCTGCAACTTCCATCTGAACTAAACTACTTACTTTCAAATATGACCATAATTCTACCACTTGTGTGAAAATATAATAAAAAAATTCTAAAACACCAAGAAGCAGCAAGCATAACAAAGTCCAGATTTCAATTTTAATCTAACTTAAAATCTTACTGCAGGGGACACAAACCTGAGAACGCTCATACGAAGACCATCACCAAGGCAATTAACTACATCTCGCAATGTTTCCAGACCTCTAACACATTCATTTGTACTTTGCAGTGCTATTTTTTTGTTTCTAACCAGACTGTCTATAAACTGGCTTAGAACATTTATTGAAAGAAAATTAGATGTTTTTAATGTTCTGAGCCAAGTTCATCTTTGGCTCGGTGAACTAGAGACAACTTATATTCAACTTCAATGTACAATGAATGAGTGTTAGCACAATTATTTTCTGGCAACTGTCCATAGTCTACTGCTTTACATCTTTATCAGCCAGGATACGCTACAACCCCCTACTGCCGCAGAAAGAGTTCATAATAAATTAAAAGAATGTAAACAAAGGGTTTTTGCAAGAAGTGTGTGTTGAACCTGTCAACATAATTGCTACAGCCTCAGGTTAGAGCTCCTTTGATTTTGACATCAATCCATGGCTTCCTGTTACATGCAACTTGTTTGGGGACTTTTTCCTCATTCAAAAGATACAATAGTAGTTTAGTTAGTTTTAAATTGTTAATCGCTATGGCAACAGTCCCAATTCCTCATCATTTTGAAGCCCACGGTTAAGCGCATTGATCTGACGTCTTTTCATTGCAATGTCCTCGAGCTGCATGAGAAGGCTTTTTAAAATTATTATTACACAATATCAGAAGTATCACCATAAAGCAGAAAATGAATCAAATCTGTTAAAATAACACTAAGGTTTTCAATTTGGCAGAATTTTACAGTTTTCCTTGAACCCTATTGCTAGCGTTGTACTTAAAATGTTTAGTCAATTTCAACCGTAACCTTCATTTTTGGCCAAACGGTAGCATCGTTTTGGTAGCTTTCATTGTACCAAAGTTTAGTTAAATTCAAAGTATTGTTAGTATTAAAATATATAGGAAAACCCACAATATTCAAGATAGTTATCAGACATATATATTTTTTTGTATTTTCCATGTGGTTTTATACTTAAAATACGTAGACTGAATGGTACTTTCCTCATAATGATAAAAAATCTACATTCCAGAAGTCACAGTAGAAGCAGCGTCTATTCCAAGCTCTTGTTTAGCACAAATACCTCTCAGAATCACTCACACAAACGCACACACTTTGCTTCCCGCTTCCTTAGTCCCTGCTGGCCAATTCTTCACTACTGTAACCTGCACTGTCTGCTATAATTGGTCATTATCTCCAGAGACAGTGGTGGAGGCCAGCACTGAGCAGTTCTTATGTAGCATTCAGAGCTAAAACATACATGGAAGAAAGAGCAGCTTGTATTACTATTAATGGCATTGGGTGAAAAAACAAGTTAAAACAAAAAAAAAAAAAAAAAAGATAATCTGGAGGGTATGAAAAAAAATCATGTTGTTGTCAGCTCAAGTTGCTTAAAGGTGCACTATGTAACTTTTCTGGTGGAGGGTCTTTGTCTAGAATTATCCAGAGTTTGGCATTTAACATTTACATACGATGGATTCCATGGAGACGCTACCAGTTACAAGTCCAGTGTGTGGAGAGGAGACTCCTCTCAGTGTTTTTTTAATTACTTTGAGCAATACACACCTGAAATTTAATAAAAGCAAGATGGAGTTTAATGCTATACTGTGGAACATTCCATGCAGAGCAATAATATGTAATAATATCTCCATGGAGAGTTTATCTCCATGGAGATATTTATTTTTTCATGCAATAAAGTGAAGAAGGGGAACCAGCAACACGGTGTCAGTCTGCTCTCAGATTGGCACCTTCTTCGAGGTTTGCAATCAATAAAGAACTTAATTATGAGTCAGATTTGATTTGGTCACAAAGTGTTGCTTTTACAATACGGAGGGAAATCTACTCATTTACAAAAATAAAGTCAAGAATAAAGAATAAACCTGTTTAGATTATGCTTGAAATTTGACTGTATGCTACACACTTATTATTTCAGCTTCCGGAATCTGCTTAAAATGGGCTCCAAGATCATTAGAGTCTGGAAATTGCCTGCGTCGCAACTTTCAAAATTGATTTCCACCTGTCAACCACAGAAAGTCTGACAGCACCACTTCAGTATGTGCTCAGAAACAACTGTTATTTAAGCAAATCTTGCAGACAAAAGCAGGCAGGAGAAAAAGCAGAAAACAGAAGAGAAACATAGAGAAACAGGAGAGAAATACAGCACAGGCCAAAGATGTGCTGACAAGTGTTTATGAGGCATGACAAGAAAACTCATGGTCATTTTCTACTTGTATTACAGACTGACCAACTATGAGTTCTGTTCTTTAAAAAAGTTTAAACAGTAATTTGTATGGTTGGTTCTACACTTTTTCATGATAAGAAGCCTCAAAATTACTTACAAAAATGTGATGCTTTTGTCCTATTGCGTCACACATCACAATGTACATTTTGCAAAAAGTTACCAGTTTTAGTAGAGACTATTCAGTCAAATTAAATCTTAGAAACAAACCAAAGTAGGGTAAGTTAGTAGAGTTTAGCACATTTCTTATAGGTTGCATTCACATAACATCACAATATTGAAGGTTTGGTGTCCTGGTTTATGGTTAATATCTCTGTCAGTTTTTGTTTCATGTGAATAGGCCCAGTAATTACAAAGCCTAAATAAATAAAAGTGACTTTTTTTTTTCACAATATCCTCAGACAGTGGTGATATTATTTGAAATATTATTCAAATCCAAAAGTGTGATTGTCCTCAGCGAAAGGACTTTAAACCATGACATTAATATGGCAAATTTGTGGAGCCAATTCTTAACAAATATTGATAAGGTTCAACATTTGTGGATTTTTAATTTGAATATTTCTATCAAAAACACGGAATCTCACATAGAGTTATCCAGGCCCTTGCTCCCCATCTGAGATTATGATGTCAACAAATTCAAGAGCAACCGTGAACACAACCTATTATCTCTATTAGGCCTGTGTATGAAATGGGAGTTCAGGCATTACAGACCAGTCAATAGTATCTTAACCACTTGGAGCTTCTGAGAGGCAAAGGCTAAATTGAATTTGAGAGTGCCAATTCTCAATTATTTGAAAAATGATTTCTTTTGGTGCAAACGCTTGGTTTCAAAAGGGTCAGTTTCCATGGCAACAGACACTACAGCCTCAAATCAGGGACAATTTTCAAATTTGTAAATTTATATTTGACAACGTTGACATTGAGTGTTGACATTGGGCTGCACATTATTTTAACTCCATCAGCCAATGAAATATCCTGTTTGCAGAAATGATAATATTGCGTGTTGCAGTAATGTAGGAATATCTACAACATTCTGACGACTTTTCCCATTCAAAAGATATATTTTGTTTTTTGTTAATCACTATGGCAACAGTCCAAATTTTTCATCATTCTGAAACCCATGGATAGCCCACATTAGTGCATGTATTTTCCATCTAGAGCTGTGGTTCTTAACCTGGGTTCAATCAAACCCTAGGGGTTCGGTGAGTCAGTCTCAGGGGTTCGGCGGAGGTCAAGACACGCACCCAACTCATATGATTCGTGATGACACGCCCCAACCGAAGGGTTCGGTGAATGTGCATATGAAACTGGTGGGGTTCAGTACCTCCAACAAGGTTAAGAACCACTGATCTAGAGCCTAAAATTGTGTTCAATGTGTTGTAATTTCAAATATTAAAAAACTTGAGATTGGTTAAACTTTGTATTTGCTTGACATGGGAGAAAATGGAGTTTACTTTTTTTTTTTTTTATTTAAGCAAAGTTAGCTAGAACATTGATGGGAAATTCAACATTATCTTTGAACATTGGAGATCATTTCCTCGTTTTCTGCCCTAGAGTTAAAATGAACCCCAGGCCAGCCCTGTCCTCTTTTACTGGGTTTTCCTCTCTGACCATGTTGCCAGCTGCTGTGGTCTGCATACTTTACAACCACACTTTACGATTGAGTTAAGCTCCTGCACAAGACATGGACTGAGAGGTGGTTAACCCTGACCAGTGTCCCGGGACTGCAGTCAGCCAGTCCAGCCCAATAGGCTTAACTGGATCCATTTCGTGTAACCTAATGGGCTCATAAGATACAGTGCAACGATAGGGTCAGTCCTCCGTGGCGTAGTTCAAACAGGAGGCGATGGAAGCGTCGCAGTCTGCTTTGAGAACTTGTATATTTTTGGGGATTTCAGTCTCTGCCTGCACCGTCACGGTTTCATTATTTCTTAGTAAAACGTTAATTATGTGCTAAATGAATGCAAGTTTGATAAATATGCTATGATTTTCAAATTGCATAAGTTTACAGATATTATTTAAACAGAAATGAAGAAGCACGCAGCATTTTAATAGTTTAGTTTCTCAGCAATATTTGTGAAATCAAGCAAATCTTTTTTAACCTGTTCGCACAGCCTTCATAACTCTTTTCAACATATTTATAATTCATTGTATCTCTTTTCGAAGGCTGTAGGTGTAAATTGCCTTAGCTTAGACGTGATGGGTGTGATTGACAGGTGGATTAGCCAATCGGAGACAAGCACAGCCTGTTCATATTAAAACAAACGGCTGATTGCACAGTACTATCTGAATCTGGCTCGAAGCACAAGAGAGAGACAGTGGTGACCAGACAATATCTCCCTGTATAAAACATAAAGAACGATAATGACTTGTGGTAAAAGACGTTTTGAATAGACAGGATTTTGGGCCGCTACTTCCACAGTAATACTATAAACTGTATTTTTATCTTTTCAATTGTGATGGAATGTTATTTTATTATAGCTACTTTTATGGGCTGTATGAAAATAAAGCACTTTGAAAAGTACCACGGTTGAAAATTGTATTGGGCATATACACCTAGACAAAAACATTTCATAACCACTTAAATAGCATGTTAATTATTCTGAGTAGCTGTTTGTTCGGTGTCCCGTCTTGTCATGTGCTGAGACTTTTAATTACCATAATCAAAAGGGTGCTTGAACCTCAAATCCATTCACCAGTCGCTCCACATCACATTATTGAGTGTTTATTGAGTTTAGCGCCAATGCAATAACGGCCAGTTCATTATTAATTACGGGACTATGTAATCAAATATATGTGCCTGAAGTGGTGTGTGCAGATTCAATGGACCATGTGCAACAAGAAGCAACAAACACTGACCAATGAAGCAATTTATTAGCCTAGTCTAAAGAGGATGCGTTTATGGCATTCGGTTTGTAGGTTTTTCAGTTTTAAAAGATCGAAACGCGAAATGGCTAGAAAGACACGCAGATTTCTTGAAAGGATTCAGTGAATTGCTATACATAATTAGACAATATGTATGGATATTTATATGGTGAGATACAGTAGAAGACCTTGTCGCTCTAAAAATCATAATGTGTTTTTTCTTGGCAGATCATATAAAGTTGTTATTCAAAAATACGTGGGCCAGTGGTACAAGTCCAAGGCCATACTATGTAATATAAACAAAGAAATATCTGCCACCAAACGCTGCATCTAAGCAACCTGCCGTAAAGAGGGTTAAATCGGTCCACAGCAGGTCATGTGATTCCAGTCATGTGACCAAGAGCTGGTGTTAGGTTCACTGTATGTGGCCAACAAGAGTGACGCTTACACTGAGAAACATGGAGGATGTGTTATGGTGGAAATGTCCGTCAGGCCAATCAAAATAATGAGAGTGTTAAAGAGTGTTGAGTGCGGTCAATTTACTTTTGGTTTTTAAGTTTCTTCTTAAAACTTATAAATATTGTCTCTAACATTTTAAAGTGTTCCATGAAGTTGTGCTGGATTAGATGTGGTCTGTGAGGTTTTTTGGGGGTTTTTTTTGGGAGTAAACATTACAAGCAAGAACCTAACAAAATTAGATATTGGTGCAAATAAATTTTGAACCGTTATTGTTCCTTTTATGAATAAGGGGTGAACGCATGTTTTTCCCAATAATCAGACAAACATGGGACTCCCAGACTTCCTTCACTCCAGACACTTCCTCCAGGTCCTCCTTCCACAATGGTGTAAAAACTAAATTAACTATTTTTAAAAATCTAAAAAGGAGAACATGGACCCAAATATATTTACAATTATTGCCAACAGTGAACTGTATCATAATCTTTCTGAAATGTAATAATCCCATTAATCTCAATTCGCATAATGGCCCAATGACTAGGCCTGTCACGATAAAATTTTGAAGTTGGATATATTGCTGAAGTAAATACAGACGATAAACGATTATACTGGAACTAATTTATTTCACTGACACAACAACCCAAGAGCAGATTTAAACAACAAGAACGATTCTAAATCTATTTATTGCAGCTCATGATTTTTTAACAATATTGTAAACAGCAGAATGAAACACTTTAGTACTTAGTTTGGATCTGTAATGAGTCATAAACGTTATTAATTCAACCTTTTTACATCTTAAATCTTATCACATAGCCAAAAAAAAAAAAAAAAAATACAATAAATACTGACCCCGAACCTAAATTGTTCCAACTTTTCATATACTGAGCGCTGTCGATATAGTAATTATCATGACAGGCCTATCAATGACAATATGTTAACTGCCGAGCTGCCACTGCCCAACAGTTATTATCCTTATTACACAGGCAATCTACCCTATGTTTTAGCTTCTTTTTTTGTCCAAGTGAAATCTCGTCTGCACACACTGAGATGAAGGCAGCCAAATGAGAAAATTATGTTAATCTGCAGTGGCACAGAAATGAAGATGTTCTTGAGAGACGTTTTAAAAGCCAGCAGAATTTGGCCTTTGGAAAACACTAATAAATGATACAATGGTTCTTTTCACACACTCCATTAAGACGTATAATACAAAAGGAATATTACAGGTACTGGCAATGGAACTAATGGAGGAAAAGACTTACTTTGTCCGTTTTGCAATCATGGTACTGGGTAATATTTAATGTGTGTGTGTTTTCATGGCTGATACTTGTTACGCATTTCACTGCAAAATCCATTCACTCCTGTCGCATTTAATAATCTGTACAGCCACAAAGTTCTGGGGCAGACTGACAGAAAAGTGGCTGCCAATCTGCACCAATGGATTTTCCACCAATCACACAGGCAACATAAGTGAGGTGTTGTTATGGATAATTAGAGGTTTAGTCACCAACACCATATCCAAAAATAGTGCAGTGACTGGGTTCACATGTATAGTCTTAAAGTCAGATTATGTAACCTAGTCTACATCTAAATAGATTTTTCAAGCCGAGTTGAAACCGAGACACTAATTGGTGCTCACACATTTTATTTAAAGGTCCTATATTACACTAAATTGACTCTTGTGAGCTTTAAATCATGTTATAATGTTGTTTACTCCTCAAAAACATGCCTGGAGTTGTGTTTTATTTCATTCACATGTTCGAGTAACAGTTTATTATTAGTCTGTCTACATCTCCAAATGCTCTGTTTCACCTTGTGATGTCATGTAGCGGTAGTTTTCAAGTTAACAGCTACTTTTTATCTTTTGTTCAGAAGCGATTGGCAATTCCATGGCTGAAATTATCCAAATGATTCTAGTGAAGGTGTGTGGAGTTTAAAAACACAGCAGAGCACTTTCTGTATTATCACATGACATCACAAGGTGGAACAGAGTTTTTTCAGTTTGAGAGAAGAACACAGTTTAGAGTTTGTGTGTTAAACATGTGTGAATGAAACAAAACACAACTCCAGGTCTGTTTGTGATGAGGAAACATCATAACACAGATCAGACAATAGTGTAATATGGGCCCTTTAATTAGAAGGAACAATTATTATTATTTTGTTTTTGCAATTGCAATTTGAATGAACGCAACAAGGAAATCGCAAAGGCTGCAGTTTTTGAAGTATCAGCATTTCCTGGTAACGTTGCAGTTCAGATCTGTACAAACATGTTCTGAAATACAGTTTGTCAGTTGTTTAAGTCTTTTTGTCAATTATCCTGGATGCGTTTAAACAGTGAACGTTAACAGAATCCTATTATTAAACATAAACCTAATCGCAATTCTATTATTAAAACGTAAATCTAATCACAATCCTATTATTAAAACATAAATCTAATCACAATCCTTGTCTGAAAAAACGCGCCGCTCTATTTGTAAGGCGCTTAATGCTGTAGTAAAGAATGAGAGGTCTTGAGGTCTGAAAACCATCGCAGTAAAGAGTGTAGCGTTGAAGCAGAGTCTCCCTCCGGACAGCCGCTACAGACACAGACACAATAATTGCACTTTATCAAGCTGCCAGCCCCATACAGGCTCAGGGCAGAGAGAGCAGAAACACAGAGAGGACTGTGACTTTAGGATTAACCAGATTATCAACATGTCACAGAAGAGATTAGAGCTGTCAGACACATCAACAACACGTCTGCAAACCGCCCACCCTCTGGTTCCTGAAGTAAATTTCCCATTCATTTTTCCCACCGATTTTCCGAAAAAAAAAAGAATGTATATTAAAAGTTTGCTCGAAGCTAATCAGCTACGTGGTAACTAATGACCACAAGACCTATACATTTATTTAAAGCAGACCCATTATGCAAAATCGACTTTTCAGAGCTTTTAACCGTGTTACAGTAGTTTCCCCTCACCATTTACTCACCTGAAGTTGTATTTAGAGTGATTCCTGCATGTTTGAGTTATCTTTAATCGCTTATTTTCAAGACGCCACATTGTCGGTGGGGGTGAAAACGGGTTTGATCGGCAAACGTCCACTTGCTCTGTACTTACTTCATTCTCCAATTTTATTTTCTTAATCGGTGATACCTGCAGGATTCGGCAGTGTTGCGTAGTCATTTTGGTACAAATGAATAAAAATCTGCTGCTCGCTAGCGTGATCTGCAGCTGTCCGTCGGAGGTGCCGACTTTGTTGTGATGGAGTTTACGGCGATGTCACCTCCCATTGGACACAGCCATTTTCCAGACGTGTTTCTTTTATTAAGTCGTTTCAGATGAATATTGTGATTTAAAATGTGCAAATTATAACATATTGATCCACGGGTGTCATAGATTATAACTATAGAGCAGACAAAGCACAACAGGTCTTCTTAAAAGTCTGTTTCTGAAACTTTAGAAACCACAAAGTTATTTTAAAAATTCACATAATTTTGCGTTTTAAGCCTTTTGGACTTAAAACAACCGCGGATATTAGTTAGCACGTAGCTGGTTAGCCTCCGCAATGCCTTTGAACTCCTGTTATTTGAATTTTTCGAAAAGTCTATAGGAAAAATGAATGGAAAATGTACTTCTGGAATCAGACTAGAGAGATCCGTATTTTAATTTGTTTAAAATTTTTGGGTATAAATGAAATGTCACTTAATATTGCCTCTAAAAACACTGAATACGGATTAAATATAGTTCTATGTTTTTAAGAATACAACAAGTATCATTTGTATCACCAATTTTTGTTCAGCTTGTTTTTAGACGGGTGACAGAATTTGACTGCTGGGGGCCACCGTAGTCTCCTCTATTAATGAGAAGCATTGAAAATAAGAAATGAGCCAACAGTGTTAGATATACTTAAAATGATTATAGTGACAGTTGTGCCAAAACGTTTTAATTTAACGAGAACTTGCAAGGAGCCTAGGACGGTTAGACATCATCATAAAACACAGTCCAGTTGAAAAGAATGTCTTGGGGGAATGTTACATTGAGTGACAATGAATTTAATTACCCAATAGGTATTTTAATTGTAAGTTTTGTGCTTTGTGTTAAACTATTGTTCTTCATAGCCTGTTTTAAAGTATTTTTATCTATATTTGACAGCATGCACACTTAATCAGCGCCGTTTAATTGTGTATTAAGAGATGCCATTGTTCTTTAATTAATGCGTCAAAGTAATTTAATGAATATGAACAACTTAATTTCTCTACTTTGAGAGGAATACAGTTCTATCTTATCTTCTGCTATAGGTTTGAGCATTTAAAGAAATAAAAATCATACTAATAATAATACATCAGACTTATATAGCGGTTTTATAGACACGCAAAGACGCTTTACAAACAATAACAAAAACAGTAGAAGACGACGATGGCGGAAATCACGGGGGGAATGCCAGAACGAACAGGTGAGTGTTTAGTTTAAAACCAATAACTATACTGTACTACACAATTAGGACTAAACCAGGTGTAAACTGGACTCGAGCTGGACTAAAAAAAAGTCTAAGTCTAATTCAATTCAGTTTTATTTATATAGCACATTTAAAATACAACTTAATCTGCCCAAAGTGCTTCACATAAACAACAAGTGTAAACCGGGACTAGCAGGTTTTGACATAATAAATTGTGCCATCATGCAGTCTTGCACCACACCATCTGTTAATAGTTTTTTTCCCTGATCTTAGAAAACCAAAGGGAGCGAAAAAAGATGCTGCGATTACATCTTTGCTGAGAAATTGACTTTTTCTTCCCATCTCCCAAGAAGTACCTTTAAGAACAAAGCCTGACATTCAAAATCATATAGTCATTTCCTTTCCTTCATATGGGCGGACGATTGGCTGTGTGTGGTTACAGCATAATTGGAGGATAGGGTTAGGGGGGGGAGACGGGGTGATTTGAGGTAAAAGGGGGGAGGGGGAGTGTGACAGTTACCGTAGCAGCAGGGAAATGGGTGAAAAAGAAACTAATTTGTTCATCTGATTTGTGGCAGCGTGGGCTCTCACCTTGGCCCAGATCTGCAGCGCACCTTGTTTATATGGACAAGGTGAGAGATGAAGCTACATAAATACATAAATAAACAGTCCGAATACTTGTTATTTTCCTAATGATGCGCTGCTATGCCAAAAACAACATCCAGAAGCAAGCAATAGAGGTGCACTGAGTAACTTTTCTAGCAGAAGGTATGCCACCTGCTTGTTTCCATGGAGATGTAATTGCTTTGCTGGAATGTTGCGTGTATTTTTATTGCTCGGAATTGCATTGAAAGACATTACTCTGACAAGGCTCGGCTCTTCACAGATCTGACCTGCAACTTGTACAACACTTGCATATCCACGGAGATAAATTCAATATCATACTGCGGGTGTGGGACACTCCGGGCGAAGCAATATAATCTCCGTAGAGACGAGAAGGTGGTGCACTCCATGCCAGAAAAGTTACACAGTGCACCTTTACCGCAAAAGCTCCAGTTAGGACTGCACAATTTTGAACACGAAAACCCAACTCCAATTTTTCTGCCAATTTCTGCGATTTGATTTGTGCTTTCGAATCAGGAATGAGCTCCTAGTTCTTATTTTTAAAGACATCCAGGGGCATCAACATTTGAGAGAAGACTGGAACCAAGAGAAGAATCAAGTGCATTTCAGTACATGTTTGTAGAGGTCTGACGCCAGAGCTTTTTCCATAAAGCATAAGATTACCGTTTGTTTTCAGATACACTCTTACACAAATCATTTCAGCCTTTGCAGTTTATTAACAACTATTAATAAAAAATAGATTGCAATAGATTGTAAAGCCTTTGGTCCAGTTCGATAAAAGAAAACAAGGAAACATAAGAAAAACTCAGTATAAACACTGAATAAAACAGCACAGTGCAAACAAACATAATTGGCTATTTTATTATTGAACGACGAGTCTCGCTGCTGTATACTTTCAGAAAACAGTCTGCATTCACCATTATACTGAAGCTCTCACCAACAGGCAAAGAAAGTGGAATCTAGCAGACTACAATTGCCTTGTATAAATATGAAATAAAATATTAAAATCGACATTTTGCACTCCACTTACTCCATCCACTGAGTATCTGGCAACAACAGTGGTTACAGGTATGTTCCATTACCACCTGTGCCAGCCCCAAGCCTGTATAAATGTACAAAACTGCAATAGGAAGGGCATCTGAGGGAAAGTAAAGCACTTTCATCTGTCATCTTATAAGCAAAGAGACACAGACAGACTCTTGCTCTCACCCAGATCAATAATTTAAATGCGCAAAATTTGAAACTCAAAATATGTGCACGTAATGTCACATTTTCACTGGAAACTCGGACACTCTCCCTTTTTCTATCCAACAGACCCAGTGCAGAAGCAGCCCCATGCTGTGTTGTAGCAGTGGTTGTTGGCGGTAATACATTGTCTGGGGATATAAAGAAGGTTATGGTCAAACAATCAGCTGGAGTCAGAGAGAGCAGAGAAACCCCTTAATCCCCCGGCCCTGTGCTGGAGTGGCAGATGGGCCCGATAACACAGAGCAGGGTTGAACCAGGACTTAGCAGTGTAGTCAAAAGTACTGTTTAATGTAGGGGTGGGACAATACACAATAATATCATTTGTCATGATAAAAAGGGTAGACAATACCCTCCAACAAACATAATCGCCAATATATCACCAGAATGTGCGGGAAAAATCTTCTCTTCTAAATCACTGTTGTTTTCACTTAAGACAATGTACAATACTATAACAGTTGTTTAAATATGAAACCTGTTCATAATATTAGAATTAGAATTATTCATATCCGTAACATTTTAAACTGTAACTGTAATAATTATCGAGATATAGGTGTTAATTGCAATTATTTTGGCCATGATAATCACAACACAAAATTACAAAGAAACAAGACTATATGATGCTAAACTGTTTGCTAATAGTCGGCTAATTGTTTTATTATATGGATTTATATGAGGCGACAGCAGAAAGGAGAAGTTAGTGTGTGAGTTAGCTGAAGATTTGCTATTTTTGGGTATTTATATGAAGGCAGAGCACACTCATGATTCACAAGTTGAATCTGTGTTTATACATTGTTTTCCTCGTACTTAAGTAGTTGTTAAGTGGTTGCTTTTGCATAAACTCCCTGGCAGGTGTCATCTTGTGAGTGCAGACACAATCGTTTTGAGAGCTTTTACCACGTCCCCCTTTTAGTCGACTACAGCCCTGTTGCTAATTATCAAAAATGAACTGCAATTTTC
The DNA here is from genome assembly GCA_000787095.1 of Periophthalmodon schlosseri. NCBI lineage: Eukaryota > Metazoa > Chordata > Actinopteri > Gobiiformes > Gobiidae > Periophthalmodon > Periophthalmodon schlosseri. The sequence goes on along the minus strand of KN481725.1, from coordinate 144,551 downwards.
TATTGTCTATTTACTTAGTTTGTTCTCTCCGTTAAAAAAGGCAAAGTCAAAAGCACTGTTTACAATGATATACTAAACTGACATGAGATTTTTGGGGGATTATTTTAAAAGACATAATTGCTTGGTTTCAACTAACCAATTAAACCCAAAACACAATTACCGTTCAAATCATTTCTGCGTTCAGTTCTCTTCTGCGGTATTCAAATCTGTATTGATTCTATTAACGAAACTGTATTGGATGTTATAGTATCGTGAAAACACTAGACCTTTCATGATAACACATTTTGAAGTACGATATTCACCTTCTAACGGCCGCTGGCGCCCTCATCGTTATTTGGGTTGTATTATTTTGTATGGGGCTGACGATTTTGACCACAAATAAGTTCTATTCGGACTACAGAGCCGTTTTAAAGCCTTCCAGAGAATCAGTGAGGTGCTGACTTGTTGGTCACATGAGCATAGAACATTTTACACAAATCAACACTACTTTATATCATATTTTTGAGGTGAAACTTTCCCCAGATTCGCCCATTGAAAAGAATGAGATTCCCTCTTAACCGGAAAAGCCACCACAAAGAAAGTGCATTTTGGATCATTTAGAGGCAAAAGTGGGCGGGGCCAAGCAAGGTCAATATTGGCGAAGAACATATAGACGATAAACAATAATATTGAATGTCATTAAGCCACTAACAACAAACCCTAAAGTAGAATTATCCCCAAAAAACGATTCTATATGTAAAGTATTTTTAATGAACACGAGCTGCAATAAATAAATGAAACTCAATGAGTCATAGAAGTTATTTATTCAACCCCCTACAGCTCAACTCTAATCATAGCACAGAAAAATAACCAAAAGCTCCCCAAAGGAAAAAGTACCCACTATGAATACTGTCCCCCAAAAACAATTGTTCCATCTCTCATGTACTAAACGATAAGTCGATATACTGTGGTAATAATCACAGCAGACGTACGCAACACTCCACAGCGTATTTTTTCACTTGCTCAAATGACACAGAACAGAATTGACGTGCAGTAAATAGCCGTAAATATGTCTTATTATGTTACCAGCGGTGCTAAGCTTGTAACCATAGCACTAACATAGCAACCTTAACTCTAATCTCCCTCCTCTTTTTAAGTCTATCACAACTGTTCACTTTATCCAAGCATGGGCACAATAGCACTTTGAACGGGGTGGTCCGATCTTTCTGTCCTTCTGCAGCCACTTTATTTCCACTCTGTAAAAGCCAAAGAATTGACTTGGCAGCTGCGCGTGAATCAATATTAAGTAACAGTGTGTTCAAATGAATGAGCCAAGACTAGAGCAGACACTAAAGAAGAGAAGGTAGTGTTTTCTAACCTTACGTTTAAAGCCTTTGGTGGAAAATTCAAGATCCTTATAAAACGAGGGACAGTATTTCACACATACCTCATACAGCAACAATCAGCAGGTTTTATAAGAAGACATCTTCTGGCTGGAAATCTAATGCCTTGCAGATGTCATTTATAAAGACAGCGATGATGATTTTATATCTGATTCTGATCTCTATGTAACACGACCAGATGTTTCGGTCCATGGATCTGAAATGGGGCGACAGTGGCTCAGTGGTTAGAAGACTCTTAGACAAACCCGAATGAAAAAATCGATTCCCGATCAGACCAACTTCTGTTGTTGTGTCCTTAGCCGTCGTAGAAGGTATCTGTACTTTCTACTCCACTACATTTCTTAACTGACAAGTAAAGTTTCTTTACTGTCTGAAAAGTAAAAGTCGTTTTTTATGACTGTATAAGACCTGCTGAAAAGGCTGGGGGGGTTCAATTTTAACATGTTCATAATTTGAACAAACAAAAATACAAATAAAAACAGCTAGAAAAAACTCCTGATTCAATTGTTTCCATTGAAAATCCAGCACTATGTTTATCAAAATCACTACATTTGAAGTTTTATTAGATCTGAAAATCTGCGCAAAATACTTTACTTTTTAGTCTTCAAGTACATTTTTAACAGGTACTTTAATACTTTTACTGAAGTAGATGTTGCCATGTGATGCTTTTACTTGAGTGTTTTTTTTTCTCTGGTATCTGTACTTTTACTAACAAAATTGAGTATTTCTTCCACCACTGGTCCTTGGGCAAGACACTTCGCCCACCATGCCTAGTGTAAAGGGGTGTGTGTGCGTGAGTGCTGGTGATGGTCAGAGGGGCCGATGGCGCAGATTGGCAGCCTCACTTCCACCGGTCTGCCCCAGCCAAATTATACCTTCTTAGGTGGTACTCGGTGTAAACTCTTGATGTAGCTCCCAAAACACAAGTACGAATAGGAGCTTGCATTATTTAACAGCGCAGTCTTGGGAAACTCATTTTGATATATCCATTATTGTTACATCCATAGCAGTTACTCGCGATGTGTCATTCGAATTACTACATATGGGGACAGATGTGAGCGCGGGGAGCTGTTGGCAGTGCAGTTTAATGCTCTAACGTCTTTAATAAAGTGTTCCTTGTACAAAGTGCGACTTCACAGCCCTCATATAAAACGCACGGCTGTCACTGCTGCAGCGCTGGATCCAAATATGAACTCCAGAAATGTTTCCCCAAAGCAGAGAGCAGACGAGACAGCCACAACTCAAACTCCCAGAATACGACTTTCAAAAACCAACAACATTCAAAGGAAAACAGGAATTATTTTGACCGAGCTTCGCAGCGTCTGTCTGTGTGGGCTTTCATGTTTGACCAGGTGCACAGGAAACAGCAAATCCTTTTGAGTGAATAGGTCTAAAGAAATGAAAATAACATGGGAATAATATTTAAAGGTCCTATATTACACAAAATTGACTCTTGTGAGCTTTAAGCAATGTTATAATGTTGTTACCTCATCAAAAACATACCCAGACTTGTCTTTTCTGCATCTCCAAAGCTCAAAATGTTCCACCTTGTGATGTCATAATGCGGTAGTTCAAGTTAACAGCTACCTTTTACTTGTAGATCAATAGAAATTGGCAATTCCAGGGCTGAAATTATCCAAATAATTCTAGTGAAGGTGTGTGGACTTTAAAAACACACTGGAGTGTTTTCAGTTTGAGAGAAAAACTCAGCCTAAATATTCGTAAGCAAATATTTGATGAGGAAACAACATTATAACAAAGATCAGAAAATAGCGTAATATGTGCCCTTTAACCTTTTTATTTGGTGAAGTCCTAAATCAACAGGTTTTCATCCCGGTCTAGTTGGTCCATAATTAACAACAACATGAAGCCAAGGCCAAAGAAATTCTGTTCAAATGTAATTTTTCAAAGTATGAATATAGGCAAATATTAAATCACACAAGATAAAAAAAACACTTAGGATAAATTCAAGCATAAGAGCAGAAAACCACAGCGAAGGTTTTCGTTGTAATGTCGCAATGGTTAAGATTCGTGCTCAGACTAAAACTCAAACCCTCTCGATCAGGGGTAAATGCCATCTCTACAAATATGACGTCTTGGGTATTTTCATGAAAACAGCATCTTGAGTGAAGTCCTTAACATTAACAGCCTTGCAGTAGGATGGAAATGTATTCTAGGTCTCCCAAGTTGACTTATTTAATTCAAGACAAACAGCTGGTGTTGCATCGATTGTCTTTGGGCTGTGCAATATGGCAAAATAAGTAACAAAGATTGTTTTTTGTTTTGTTTTTTTTGTTCTCATGATTCAATTTCTATTGTTTCTTATTACAAACAAATAAATATGACTTTCGGTCATAAATTCATGAGCATAAACAAGACAAACTTTTAAATCATCCCCCAAAAGATGTCATATTCATTTCTCCAACCACATGCTTTTAATGACGGCATTTGGCTGTAAAACTCTCGATTACAAAGTCCCAAACTAATTAATTTTAACAATTTCAAATGATTGGATCTGAATTTAATTACAATTTGATTAACTCCACAACCCTAGAGCAGTTTCTGGCATAGTCTTCAAAGCTGAGACACCCAAGCCAAAACCAAAGAAAGTTAAAAGGCTTTGTACCCAATTTTTTCCCATGTATTTGAGGATAATTTCTATTACCCCCGTACAGGTATCTGGTACAGGTATAGGCAGCTCTTGAGGTTAAAATAAGTCAGCTGTGTACCGTTTGCACCTAATTAGAAAGCATTTTATTTTCCGATAATCAGGACGTGCCCGTAGGTATGCTAGTTGTTGTTAGCTTTACCATCACGACAAAACTCTGCACTGTGAAAAGCGCTTATAAACTCATTGTGGTGAATAATTTGGATGCTCGGAATTCATAAGGTAAGTGGGCAACAACTCTGGACCGCTGCACACAGTTTAAAATGAACTAGTTCTGCGTTTCAGGTGTTTAAGACAGTAAAAATCAGGTACAGCGCCTTTAATTACGGAGTATTGAAAAGAGTCCATAGTATCTGTAGCCCTGAAGCCTGTAGCACAAACACAGTGCTGTAATATAGAGGCAGCTTCACAGCTGAGCGACCGCCGCGGAGCCGAGCAGGTAAACCAGAGACATCACTAAACAACACACAGCACTTCTCATTACTGTTCACCTCGCTGCCGTAGTCACACTCCTCAGACTACGGGGAAAATAAACAAATGCATTCCAAATGATCTACATCCTTGCAGTTTTGACAATAATTATGATAAGCTTCTGTGTGGAGATGCATTGCTTTGTTGCGACAGGTTTGCGATATTTTTAAAAAGGTTCTCTTCAGTGTGCACGGTGTAAACATGTTTGGGATGAGGCTGAAATGTCAACTGGATATTTCATTCTTTGTAGAGGAAATCCTATCTGAATAATTGCAGCCTTTGCAATTTGATAATTGAGCCAACTCAGACAGAGGGGAACTACCAACATTCTTTGCTCAACTTCAAAGTAGCCAATATCATAAAATGGCTATAAATACTTTTTAGTTCACAATTTAAAAGGTCTGAAGGATGTAAATTTAAATTTGAATAAATATGAGTGAGTGACGTGTTGTGGTTCTCTATGTATTGTAATATGCATTGTTTAAAGGGCCCATATTGCGCTATTTTCTGATCTATGTTATAATGTTGTTTCCTCATCACAAACAGACCTGGAGTTGTTTTTTTTTTTTTTATACCCAACGAGAGCCTACTTTGGATACATTCCATGACTTGACTATTCTTCTGACTTACTGACTTGAACATTGATTGAAGTTGCAAGGCAACACTTTTCAGAAAGAACATTTCCCAAGGGACACTTTAATTTTAGTTATTCTGGGCCCATATTGTTGTGATTGTAATTGTACTGTGCACTCCTTTTATACTTTTATAACTAAAGTTCGCATTTAACAACAATTACCTGAGTCCATGTGTTGTTGCTATATCTCAGCTCCTACGAACCTAGAGGCCGAGACGTGTACATACCTTGAAGTGGGTTACATTAACTTGGTGGAACAGGTGGAACAGAGCATTTTGAGCTTTGGAGACGTAGACAGACTAATAATAAAGTTAATCAAACATGTGAATGAAACAAAAACACAACTCTGGGTTTGTTTTTGATGAGGTAACAACATTATAACATGGCTTAAAGTTCACAAGAGTCAATTTTGCATAAGACCTTTAATAAGAGATTTTTTTTTTTTTTTTTTAAGCCTCCTACTTAAAACTGGAAAGAAAGAAAAATAAGAATAAATGGAGGGGCTGTGCTAGGAAAGGCCAAGCTACAAACTGGTGGCAAAGAGGAAAAGGTACTAGATGCCCTGTGACTAATCGTCCATTGTCCGAGCTGTGATTGTTGCAAAAATAGGCCGCCGCAACCCTTGACCCCATTGGACACAAGAGCGAAAAGAAAGAAAAAAGCACTTGAGTTGTATGTTTGTTTAACATTTGTAGAAACAAGCCGAGACCGTGTGATCCTGGATGCCTCGACGATGACAGAAACAAGTCGTGCAGGTTATGATTACTCAATCAAGCTGCATCCTGCTTGAAATCAAAACAAACATTTGAATACACGTGTGCTGTCTGATCAAGCCGCTTTACAGATTTTTATATGACGAAAAATATAAGATCCATTTATTTCAGTTTGAGCAGAGAAATAAAGCGCCAGCGTATCACCAGGGGGTACACAGGACTAAAGCAGGACTAAAGCAGGACTAAAGCAGGACTAAAGCAGGACTAAAACACGACTAAAGCAGGACTAAAACAGGACAAAAGCAGGACTAAAGCAGGACTAAAACACGACTAAAGCAGGACTAAAACAGGACAAAAGCAGGACTAAAGCAGGACTAAAGCAGGACTAAAACAGGACTAAAACAGGACTAAAACAGGATTAAACCCAGGTCTAACAGTTAACGTTGGAACAATGAATTGGAATAATTATTGGCTAATCGACTACTGAAATAACTTGACTATTTTAATAGATGGTAAAATGGTAAATGGACACATTTTTATATAGCGCTTCTCCACCTTACATCAAGGAACCACTCACCACCCATTCACATACATCAGTGTACACAGACACTGGGGGCGAGGTGGGTTAAGTGTCTTGCCCAAGGACACAACGACAGCATTCATCTGTGGGAGTTAGACTCGCGCCGCCAACCTGTGGGTCAGTGCTCAACCAATGATGTTTATGTTGAGAGCGGGATTTGAACCGCCAACCTTCAGATCAGAGGAAAAACACTCCACCGACTGAGCTACTGTCGCCCCCAGGAACCCAGAAGATGTGGGTTATCTCGCCATTTGCTCTTACTGCTTGAATCAAAATAAGATCAGTAGAGTTTGAAGATATAAAACTGTGATTTCTACAAAAAAAGAATTGTGTTGGTTGCAGCTCTTTAGAAACAGTAAAGGATTAAAACTGGACAGAATTAAGTATAGGCCTATGACTAAACTTCTGACCAAACTTGAGGTAATAATGGTGAACCCAAACGAAACCAGGACTACACAATGTCCAGCAGGTCTAAACCAGAACTAGGTGGTCTAATTGAGGGTTTGGTCAAAGGAGAAACACCAGGAGAAGCCAAGAAACATGAGACTGCAGAGCTGAGTTCACATGTGCACGGTCCATTTAAATGTATCGTGGAGCGTCAGAGCTGCAGCCATGAGCCTTTTGTGGAGCCATATGTGGATAATGATACAGCCCTGAGGATTATGCAATGGGGCTGACATTTGTCACACGCTGTTACACGGTCACCTTCACCCGAGAAGTTGGCAACAGAAAGACTTGAGTTCCTGATTCTACATCCAACTCTAAAGACACGGGAAGAATAAGCAGAATTCGTAGTTTTATCTATTATTTATAACTGAATCACACTGTGCCACCGTGATCTTCAAAAGCATAAAACAATGCAATGGCTGTTTGCAGATTCTATAATAGGATGTAACAGTACAGGGAAAGGAAGGAACCAGAATTACTCAACTATATCATATTTATTGTCTATAAAATAAATATAAAAGTCGCAAATGTTCACCAAGATCGTTTAAATTAGTGATAATCCATTATCTTGCAAACAAAATACAAAATATAGATTAGGCTATTGGAGAATTGGAGAATTTCTATGTGAACTGGACAATTGCAACTCAACTGGGGGACAAAATCTTTATTGCTATCAATTTTATCCATAATCTACTCTTCTTATATCAAAGTTGTTTTTGTTTTTTTATGTATTTAAGTCTTATTTTTGCTTATTTTGTATATTCTTGTGTAGGTCTCTCACAATAACACATTTTGAAGTGCGATATATTGCTGAAGGAAGTATAGACGATTACGATATTATTGAAACAAAATCATAAAACAGAATTATCCCCCCAAAAGAAAACGATCCAAAATGTACAATATTGTTAAAAAAGTCATTAGTTTGTATCTATAAGGAGTCATAGAAGTTCATATTTCAACACTCTACAGCTCAAATATCATCGTAGAACAGAAAAATAACCCAAGTTTTCCCGCTTGTACAAAAGAAAAACTCCCCATGATAAATATTAACCCCTAAAAAGTATTGTTCCATCTGTCATGTATTGACCAATAAGCAAATATATGTATTGTGACAGACCTATTCTTGTGTAAATGCATGTTGTTCCTGTTACAGACATTTCCCCATTAAATGCTTTCTTAAATGGCGTAAACGTTACACATTTCTGTCTTTTACAGTTACTCTGGGCTCCTGTTATTAAAACTACAGCCTGAGTTTAACAATACAGTCATTTCTGTGGCTTTGGGAAGAACTCCGGCACCAAGCCAAAGGATTTAGGACACATGGGGAAAACTGCTCCCACCACACAAGTTTGTTAAGTCGAAGTAAAAGGTTGGATGGTACCGGCAACATTACTGAAATTCACTGCGAAACACTCAAATAAACGCACATCTGGAAAAGGTTGGGGTCGTCCAAAGTTAGATCTGAAAGGTGTTGATATTTTGCAGGGAAAGTAATAATAAATGCGCCGTTGTTGTATATCCACTGCTGACACATAATCACTAAAAAGTCAAAAAGTAACGTGATTGGAGCAGTCAGATGGGGTGCAAGGTTATAAATATGTATAAATATTTGAATATGTTCACTGAAAATATAATATCAGTTTATGCTTTTATCCAAATCAACCCATCCACTACAGCCAATGTGTATAATTGTTAAATGTACAGATGCCCAACGCTTCAATCATTTATTTTACTGGTTAAAATCAATCCAAGTAAATGGACTGGGCCTGTATAGTGTTGTAATTTGGACGGGACAAGGCAGAATTCCCACAAGACGAGACACGACACTGAGTCCACGAGATCGAAACAAGATGATTTGATATAATTTATAACAAATTTTTGTGGTTCAGTTTACAATTTTGGCCCTTACGATTTTTGATTTATTTTATTGAATACTTTTGGCATTGTCAGGCTGCATTTTGGACTTACGGCTTCTCAAAAAGTTAACTCACCAGCTTTTAACCCTTTTTTGACCAGTACAAATTCAAACATATGGGGGAAAAAAACCTCACAAGCTCATTCTATACGTGTGCGCACAATTTGATCTCGTGAGACTCTGTGGCACAAGATCTTGTCACATCCCTGTGTCGTAACGTTTGAAATTACAATGTAAATAGGTCAAACATGTTACACATAGCACATGGATGTACGGTGACCTATTTTTTCCAACACACAGAGACATTAGTCTACGTGTTATGTTGTTGAACACGCACATATAAAACACTATCTTAAATCTACATGTCTTCTTTCCAATGCTACAGCAATAACAATAGATAATATTAATACAACAGGCCAAAATCAGTACAGATAGGGGTAGTCTGACCTAGGCTATGTATTGCCCAAGGACGCAACGGCGATAGGCAACAGTGGTCGTCAGGGATTTAACCACCAACCTCTGCCCACTCTGCCACTTGATTGAGCTACTGATTGGCTGGGTACCATTTGTGATTTTTGACAGTTCAACGCGGAATGCTATTGAGAAGGCACCCAGCAACAGTCATGTGTAGAGTTAAAATCTATAAATAATTATGTTTTTATCAATTAATCAGAGAATTATTCTACAAAATATGGCATCAGGGATAAAAATTAATATTAAAATGCAAGCCAAGTCATACCAGGCAGCAACAGATAATCCATAGACTGCCTGGGTGAAAAATCTCACGGCTGCAGACTGTAAACAAAGCAGTTATGTAATCACTAGAGATCCACACTGGAGGCACTTTGACCCACAAAAACACCCGACAACGCGCTGCACAGGGCGGGAGGGGTGGACAGCCAACCCCGGAGCCCATGGAAACTTGTCGGGCAACCTACTGGAGCCCATCCCCCTCATGTGATCACGTTTCCCCGCTAAATGTTGCCTGCTTCCCGCACAGAAGGGGGCGGGAATAGTGGAAAAGGCGCGCCATAATAGCAGCGTTTGTTAACCATGCGTGCGAGAAAATGGAATTAAAAATAATACAAGACAGTGGTGTCAAATTTGGATACGAGGCGACGTATTTGTTTGCAAAAGTCTGCTGTACTCTGCAAACTTGAGGCAAGGAGGAGCACAGATAGTGATGTTGACACAAGGGAAAGTAGAGAGAGAGAGATCAAATGTGCAATACAATTAAAAAAATGCAACGCTTTGAAAGTCAACAGCTACGTGGCACTCGCGCAAACGTGCAAAGCTGCAAATATAGCAGCGCCTGGCAGGAGGGCAAAACCATACGACCATAACACGGCTGTGCAAAACGAGGGAAAGATGATGCTGAACGCTCCGTGCAGAGAGCATGAAAACACGTCACACCGCATGGATCTTTATTTGTTGACAAGCCAAACTCCGCGGCCGACGGGGAGAGGTGTCAAAATGCCCGCGCGCTGGTGACCACTTGCGCCTTTACCGAGCTGTCGTGGCCAAATTTTGGGGCTAGCTCTGATGCTAAAAGCTCCGCTAGGCTGTAATGTAACTGAGGAAGAGAGAAAGCCGCTAGCGCCCATCCCCCATCGCCCAGTCTTCCCTGTCTACGTCCACCATCTTTAATCTGTGCTCCGTGTGCCTGCCCACCTCAAAACAGCACAAAAACACCGCACACTCACCTTTTACGACCATCTCCGAGCCGATTATCTCCTACCGGAACAATAAAGCAATTTTTGTTTTAATAAGGTGCGTTTTTTAATATTGAAAATTGGCCGTGCGAGCGGAACCGCGCCTTGAGAGAAGAGCAGCAATCCTAAACCGCCATCTGGTGGTACTCCGGTCTCTGTGATGCAGCGGGAGCGGCGCAGCCTCAGACCGGGCCGGAGGTGCCCTCTGGCGGACACAGCGCACACGACGAGCCGCTGCGGAGGCGCGCTTCAGGGGCGAGCAGAGGAATGGGAGGGACCCTAGGAACCGCAGGACCCGCCAACACGGCACTGGCACATGTGAGGAGACGGGCTTTGTGGAGGTTTACTGCGCTGTGGCACAGACAGACGACATGCAAATGGGCGAATAACATCGTAATAGGCCCGCGTCTGGACGGTTTAATGGAAGCTATACATCACTGTAATTGCAAACACACTTTTAGGCCACAGGAATCCACAAGTGTGCCAAGCAGGCTATACATGCCTATACATTTATTTCTTGTTTATGACTGTAGAGAGTTTTTCCACAAACTCGCAGGCCGACTGTTTCATTCTGCTGTGCTGTCATTGTGTCCTTGGGCAAGACACTTCACCCACATTGCCGGCATGACTGTGGCGTGCGAATGATTGTAATGGTCAGAGGGGTCATAAATGCGGGCAGCCGCACTTGTGCCACCGGGCAGCTGTGGCCACCGAGGCAGGCCTGTCACTAAAAGGATAATGTGTGAAATTGCAAAACTTGTAACCAGATTTTTTTAAATGCAAGTAATATCACTATAATCTGGATGTTTTAATTTTATGTGCGACATGTGCAAAGAAACTCATCATTTTAAACAAACCCCAGTGTCTCACGCTCTAACCACCCACTCTATGGCTCCTCAGAGTGTAAAATTACAACTTATAAGTGTATTGACTCCTTCAGTGTTCTACTATTAATATAATGATAGGCTTAAATAAATGGCATTTGTAGGCCTAAATAAAGTCTTGAGAATGAGCTTGAGAGTTAGAATATATTCTTACCTAGCCTAAATCATAACTTTATACCATGATTTATTTTGGACTTCAACTTTAAAATTAGGAGAGAGTGAGTCATTTGAAACTGGCCATTGATTCTTTCTATTATCCAAGGGCCCAAAACAAATGAGCAAGCTCCCTGTGTCATTTGTCTGCTGTGGGCCTTGGGCAGGAGCTGGACACGGTTAAAGCCAATAGCGGCTCGCGTACTCTCATATTGCTCATCCTCTTCTGTGTGGTCTTAGACTGCCTGCCTCCATCCACGAAAAACAATCAAAACAGTGCCCTTCAGTCCTCGGTCTGAGTCCTTTCCAAGTGTCATTAATGGAGAAAGGATTGACACAAAATTACATGGCTTACATCGTTAAATAGCAGATTTTTTGCAGATTAGTATGGTTAAAGTAAGTTCTGTGTGTAAGATTTTGATTTTAAATTCCATAAACATGACCTGTCCCCAGATATGAGGTAGACATGTTCATGCTGTCCATTACTAACAATGAGAAAAGCTTCTTTATTTGCAGGTTAAGGAACTGGCAACCCAGGTACAGTCGTTATTGTAACTGTATTGTACTGTATTGTTTTTTGGTTTTCGTTTTTTCTTTAACTGTCAGAGCGCAGGTTACATATAGTTCCTTTTATAGACCCATTTGTAAATATAAATGACCATGTTTAAGGCTCTGTTTAGTTGTGGATATGAGTGAAATGAATGTATCTGTCATCGTGAACCCAGTGATAGTTTCCAGAATTGATTTTATTTTTGCTCACGTTAACAATTGAAGAAAAAAAGAAGAAAAAAAAACATAAAAATTTGACAGCCCCTATTAAGTGCAATCACGGCGTATTGACAAAAAGTAAATAAATAACGATTGCTGACAGTATCTCTTTATTCTATTTCACAAAGTGTCTCACACGTTCAAAAGCACAGGTGTGGCTGTCACTGGATGCACAGATGTTTGCCATAGCAACCGCACGTCTTCGCCATAAAAGCTGCAGCCAGTGCCTCCTCTCAGGGTCGAACCTGAATATAAGTTCTTCTTATTATGACCGTGCATATAGCCATGTGCCAGCCGTATGTACCACACAACACGTTTTCATTTAAAAATTATTATGACTTATGAACAGGGATTGGTGAGTGGCAATGTCGAAATCATCACAGCATGAGCTTTTACATAATGGTTTGTTTGCTGGGCTAAAATGTGTTGTTCTGTTGTGCAGTGGTGCTCCAGACCTTTTTGGCTGCTTGCTAAAGATTCATTATGTAACTTTTCGGATGGCGGGTCTTCCATCTGCATATCTTAACTGAGATGTTATTATTTTGCCTGGAATGTTCCACAGTATGGCATTAACTTTATTAATCTCTTTCAGAGTCAAGCTGGCAATGCTACCAGGCCAGGTCACAGGTCAGATCTGTGGAGAAGTGAGTCTGCTTATAATAAGTTTTTAGAAGTTATTTTCAAGCAATGCAAACATCTGAAATTGAAGATACACAAACCATACAACACGATACTGTGGAACATTCCAGGTAAAACATGGCCCCCCCTAGAAAAGTTACACAGTGCATCTTTAAGTAAGTTTTTTTTTAGAAGTCATTTTTTCTCTTGGAACATCCTGGATATAATTGTTTGGCTAAGAGACAAACAGTGGCTGGCAGTCAATTTTTGCATTAATTTAATAAGTTCACCTATCTTATGTGCTAACCACTCTGCCAGTATCCTTTGTAAAATTGTGTTAATAAAATTGCAAAGGGTCACATTTTTATACAGCGCTTTTCCACCTCCAGTGAACACAGATACCGGGGGGCGAGGAGGGATAAGTGTCATGCCCAAGGACGCGACGGCAGCATTCATCTGTGGGAGCTGGAATCGCACCGCCAACCTGTGGGTCAGTGGATTTGATCGCTCAACCAATGATGTTTACGTCAAGGGCGGGATTTGAACCACGAACCTTCAGATCAGTGGTCAAACACTCTGCCAACTGGGTTACTATCGCCCCGTCTAATCAAATAATTGGTTAGATCCCAAAACATGATCACAGGTAATTTGACAAGGAGTAAAACTGTATCCCAAAAATCAAACAATCAAAACACACTTCCGTTTTAACATCCGCAGTTTTCCATAATGTTGACAAGCAAGTGCTAACTCATGTGATTATTATGAATGAGAAACACTAGAGCCAATATCCAGGCTTTTGTCATCGTTGTATTCGTGCATAACTGTACTCCAGAGATGAAGCAGTCACTTTTTGGCTTCATATTTGAACAACAATCTTTCAGTGTATTTTAGTTCAAGCGTTCAGACCTCCTCCTGGCTGAGTTTGTTTCCATAAATATGCCTGTGACAGAAATAAGGAATGAACTAATGAAAGATCACAACATTATATTATTTTTTGGGCCTGGCTTGTTTCAGTGTGAAGTATTGTTCGCCTGTCATACTAAATAATAGATCTTTTGATTTTAATTTCATTTGAATTTGGTGACAACGCAATAGGTATTTGAACATTAGATCTTTTGATTTTAATTTCATTTGACAAACAACAAATGTTAAGCTCTTGTCTTTCTCAGTGTATCACCTGCTTAACCTCCACCTTTATTAGTTGGCAGCTGGCATCAGAATCAGATTTTAACACGTTTAATGCATTGGTTTTAGACAGGCGGCAGCCTTATCAAACAGCCCAAACCATATCTTTCTTAGCCTGTACACTCCTCGCCTTTAAAGGACCTTCAGTTTCGAGTCTAGCCCACTTGTGTTGCCCAGTGGCACAGTGGCAGTAAAATCTTATTCATTTAAAGGTTCATTTATATGACTTTTCTTGTGGGGGTTCCACACCTGCCTGTGTTAGATTCACCTCTATGCCTTTTATATAAAAAATACTCCCAAAACTGCTTTCTTTCTATGAGTGGGCTTGCCTCTCCACAGATCTGATCTGCAATTTGAATTATTGGTGTTACCTACTTGTCTCCATGGAGATGATAAGTTTAAAGTGGAACTAAACACTAAATCAACTTTTTCCCCCCAACTAAACTCCGTACATGGTGTTCCATTGTCTACTGTCCCTAGTCTGTTTTTGGCTATTTTAGTGTAAACTGGGAACATTTGCAGCTTTCTGGTGAAAAAGGAGTCAAAACCTAAGTGTGCGCTGCTGCAATTTCAAGTACTACGTGACATCACACAGGACTGCCCTGATTAAAGCCTGGCGTGTCTGATTACAAACACCTGGCTGCGGGGGCGGAGTTTGAAGTGAAGATACGTACAAAGTGCTTCTTCTTGTTGTTTTGACAATGTCACACATTAGGTCAGGCTGCTAAACGTAAATCCCACATAAATAATTTATGTTGCGGAAGGACGTGCGTTTTCTGTCCACACACGCACCTCCTCTGTCAGATTTATGGGGTCATAAATACAGCAGGACACACACAGCCCTCAGGTCACAGGGAAAAAACATGCGTCAGTGCGCTGTTGTGTAGAATGAATTGTGAAGGGCATCTGGCGGTTTCTTACCCCGTCCGCTTTAACATGTTTGTCCTTGGATATATTGCTAGATTGCTTGGGATTATTCACTAGGGCTGTAACAATTCATGCATGTTGATTTTGGGTTTGGTGCTCCACAGTCACAGTTCTAGTCTGTTTAACTGGGGTGGGGACTGAAAATGTTGGTGTGCAAAAGGAAACGGATGAATTCTTATTAACGAAAGTGCGACGACCAATTCTTTGAAAAATGATGCCATTGTATCAAAGTCGCGCTGCATAACTTTTCTGGCATAGAGTATCCCACCTGCTTGTTTCCATGGAGGTGTTATTTTGGCTGAAAATGTGTTCCACAGTATGGCACTGATTTCATTTTACTCTTAAAAAAATGTGAGGGTGGATCGCCTCTCCACAGATCTTATCGGTAACTTGGCCTACATGCCATTTCAATCTTAAATGTTAGATTTTGGTGCGCATGTGAAAAGAGCCAGTGACACCAACACCCACGCAGTTATGTTGATTTATAAAGCACTGTAATTGCTAGTAATTATAACGTACTTCCATAAATGCCAATATCTGTCACTCAAACGCTTCAACCCTCCCCCACATGTGACAGATGATTGGCGTATATAATTATAATATTGTCTAACAGCACAAGGAGAACTACTGTGGGTGGTTAATGATGTATGTAACTAATATTTATGTTCTGTTTTTTTGCGTCTGATACGATTTATGTCCTCTATAGATCACCTTGCATTCAACATAATTACTTTGCAGTTTTCTTCTCACAACAGTAAATCATCGTCTGGTAGCTTGCATCGATTGGTTGATTCGTTCACGCAAATTTATGTCATGTAAAAGTGCATTGTATTCACCGCATTCAAATACTATGAAGGTTTTTTTTCCCATTGCTGTAACCATGACAACGCAGTGTCTGGCTTTAGATTAGAAAAGAAGGATAAAATTATAGGTTCAGGTGTTGTAACACTGACAGACTGACTTCTCAGTCAACATAAATGAACGAGGGAACGAATATTTTCACAGCTGCTTCAGAAAGTGGTGCTTCTGAAAAACGTAAGTGGAGAGGAATTTAAGACATAAGATTAATATGGAGCTTAATAACGTGTGTGGACCCAATCTTTGTCAAATAAAAATAACGTTCAAAATGTGCGGATGACAGTGGCTCAGTTCGTAGAGTGTTTGTCCACTGATCTGAAGTTCGGCGTTTCGAATCCCGAATCCCGACATAAACATCGTTGGTTGAGCGGTCCGATTCCCACAGATGAATACTGTCGTTGTGTCCGTGGGAAATGCATTTAACCCACCTCGCTCCCAGTGTCTGCATGCACTGGTGTATGAATGTGTGTGTGAATGGGTGAGTGGTTCCTCGATGTAAAGCGCTTTGAGTGTCTAGAAGGTGGGAAAGCGCTATATAAAACTGTAACTATGTAACTTCACAAGTTAAAATATTTCAACAGTAAATCTCCCATAGAGTTTTATTGCTGGGTTTCAGATGACATCACCCCATTCTACGGGCCAATAATGTTTAATACAGATGTGAGGCAGCTAAAATTAATATTGTTAAAAGGCAGGTTTGAGTTCTTGGGTCTAGTCACCAATTAAAATGATCAGGTTCAAAAGGTGAATTTATCTTTTGGATATTTCATGGTAAAGTACAATGTAATCAATAGGGAAAACTGCCTCTTGCCCCCCATCTGGGAGTATGACGTCATCACGTGAATGCAATGTTATTGGATAATTAATCATAACGACACATGATTGCAAGCCATATCAAAATGTTGGAACTAGAACAATAAAAAGGTTGCAACAGAGCAGTTTAATAACGTTTGTGAAATAGAAACATCTGCATTTGACCATTTTTTAAATGACCAGTCAGGTAAAAAGGTTTTCATTTCATTTTCATTTCATCTTCATGACTTTCTTACAATGGAAAGGGCAGCAACATCCAAAATTGTATTCAAAAGTAAACAAACTTTTAACTTGGTCAGTACTGGTGAAAACATTCAAGACGCAATAGCCTCAGTTTATGTTAATGTGTGAATTCTAACTCAAGTATTTATTTTACATTATACATCTTTATTGGATTACCATCCTTACTTGGAACTTGGAAACGCAATCCCAATATCATGTCATGTCTTCTATACCTGCTCTATTTTTAATCTCCTGCCTCCATGGTGCTTCGATTCACTGCCTCTCTCCGGCTCTCCCAGGCCTCCCTCCTCTGCACAGCGCTGATGTAAAATGTATGAGGATTGGAGTGCTATGCTAGCAGTGAAAAAACCCATTCAAGTCTAACACAACCTCTCAACGCCAGAGAAACAGCACAGAGGGTGGTTTATGGCTAAAGAAATGTATCAATGTGACGACTTGAAATGAGACTTTAGAGGTTTGTATTTGACTTGTTCAAATGTCCACTATGTCTCTGGTTTGTGGATTTAAATTTACAGCTAAATTCATTGACTTCATGCTGTTAATACATCCAAGAAACGTGAACAATTTGTTTGAAAAATACCTCTCCCCATAGATACTGATGATGGAGAAGAGGGGGAGATGGAGAGGCTAAGGTGGCAGTTGGTTCTACTGCTGCGTTCGGATTGGAAAGAAAAAACTCTAGACGTAGCAGAGAGAGAGGAGAGATAGCCTACATATTTATTCATATTTGTCTAATTAGAGCATATTAGCAAGATAATGTTTGTTGGAATTTTTTATTTACTGAAGACTGGCTGCACATTTCCATATGACAATTCTATCACTGTGTCCTTAGGCAAGACACTTAGAGCTAAAATACCCAACTTTGCTTTTATAAATTAGGAAATTATGAAGTCAGACCATTGCATGCTGTCCTCATCAAACTATATAACGTTTTATATATTGCAAACTTGTAAGAAAGAGCCATGTGAGTCACTGTACGATGTGGTGCGATCCGAGCTGACTGGCTGTGCTTCGGTGCTGCACTCTGTTTCACTCTCTGCCTCCAAAGCTGTTCTAAAGCTGTGCCAGTACATGTGAATACTCGCAATGTGCCAAAGGGTTTGTGGGAGCTGGGAACCAGATTAATACCTACTTTCTCCTTTCATGGCTTGAAAATCATGTATCGCTGCTTTAACCGTGCAGAACAGTGAACAGTATTTGAACTGAACTATTTCACCTTGGCAGACGATTCCTTTGTGTTCTTCTGATGTAACACATATCGTATTTTCTTTTGCCCGTACAGGATCACAAACCTCTCCCATTGTAATCCAATAGGAGCCAGTGCTAACCCCACTGTGGAGAGATGTTGAAACACTGTTTGTTGTCAGATCATATTAAAGCCATAACACTTTGCAGATGCACTGAAGGGGCGATGGTGAGGGCCTTTATCACCGCTTGCTGCTTTAATTGTGCATATTTTTGCCAATAATCTGAAATCCTTTGAAAAACTTACAGCTTTATTAAAATAAAACATACAAATAAATCGAATCCATTACTATGTCAGCAGCATATCGAGGATGATGGAAACACTGAACTTACATAAACTGCATTGTAAGCCAAAGAAATTTAGATCTAAGTAATTTTTATTGTCTTGGACCCAAGTAACAATCTGCAGAGTCTCATATTTTTTCAAACGCGGATATTTACGTGAGTCAAACTTATCTGTTTAGACTGGCCAATTCCCTTTTCATTATTTCATTATCATTGTAAGTGGTGTATATTCAGATTAGACCAGTGCGTATCCCTCACTCTGCCCTTGTATCTGACTGCAGTGATGAATGTCCCTGTCGTGCTCCACTCGTTTGGCTCCATCAGCTCCTCCGTAATGAGAACCAGCCCCAGACCTCCTCTTCGAATAACGACGTGCCCATTACACTTCGTAAACATCCAACCTCCCGACGCACACGCGCAAAACCTACGGGACAACATACGAGTTCATTACAGCCACTTGAACACATGGTAAAAGCTGATGTTTTATGTTTCACGTAAAAGGTTTATAGTTTACATTTCAGCAGTTAGCGCACCAGGCTTATGACTGTCCGTGGGTTTCAGAGTGATGAAAAAATTAGGACAGTCGCCGCAGCAATTATGTGACAAGTCCCCAAAAATGTTGTCAATAAACAGTGAGTGAGTGATGGTAAAGTCTTCAGATAAAAACTCCTGTAGTTAAGGAGTAAATGCTCTGTCAATTTAGACACATAACTATGCAAAATGCCAAAATAATGCAACTTTACAGCACAGGAATAGCATGGGAATAGGATGGGAATACCGCAGTAATCAAAAGTGAAAATGGGACATGTGTCTTTGTACTTTCATGCTTGTAAGATTAATCCAAACTCTAATTACTTTGATAACTATAGATTAAAAGGAATATTAATTTTACTACCTGGTCCATTTTCTATAGCAGTATATGTAACTTTTCTGCAGGGTCCACTGCCTGCTTGTCTCCATGACGATTGTTACTGCTTTGAATGGAAATACGCTGTCATTAAATGCACCTATCTCAGGTGGAGCAAATTACAGGTCAGATCTGTGAAGAAGCAAGTCTGTTCATAGTAAGAAAGCATGTTTTTCAAGGTATTTTTGAGCAATTAAACACCTGAACATTGCAAGGAAAGTAACATCATTTCCATGGAGGCACGCAAATTACGGACCCCCTATCAGAAAAGTTACATAGTGCACCTTTAATAAAACACTTAAATAGTTTAAAGTGTGAGCCAACAATAAATGAACTTAAAGAAAAGAAAAGATGGGCCCAGGTGCGGCTCTGCCCTTGACGCATTGGTATAATTCACTTCTGACCCTGAGATGAAGACAGATAGACTTTTCATTCTCTCCTTCAAATGTTCCTCTATGAATCAAACGCTTTCTGTCTCTTCATTTTACACAACACTTTGATCTTTTCAAAGCCAAAGGGCACTCCTCACTCCAGTGTTAAAAACAGACTGAAATTCTTTCTTTATTCTTCCACACTCAGAACATTCCAATCAAGCTGTCATTTCATATCTCATACTTCTACTTTAAAGAAGACATATTGTGCTTGTGTCTGCTACGTAGCTATAATCTACGACACCCGAGGATCATTATGTTATAATTTGCACATTTTTATATTGCAATATTCATCTAAAACGACTTAATAAAAGAAACAAGTTCACTGACGTCTGTGTTAGAAAACTGCGGTGCCCAATGGGAGATGACGTCGCTGTAAAC
Source organism: Periophthalmodon schlosseri (assembly GCA_000787095.1). Classification (NCBI taxonomy): domain Eukaryota; kingdom Metazoa; phylum Chordata; class Actinopteri; order Gobiiformes; family Gobiidae; genus Periophthalmodon; species Periophthalmodon schlosseri. The sequence goes on along the minus strand of KN481725.1, from coordinate 124,331 downwards.
CTCATCACAACAAAGAGTCGGCTCCTCCTATGGAAGCTGCACTTCACACTAGCGAGCAGTGGATTATTTTTCTTTTGTACCAAAATAACTACACACTGCTGTGGAATCCTATGTGCATCACCGATTAAGAAAATAAAATTGGAGAACGAAGTAAGCAGAGAGCAGTTGCCGGTGGCGGTGAAAACGGGGGTTGATCGGAAATATGTCGTCTTGAAAATAAGCGATTAAAGATTGCTCAAACATGCACGAATCACTCAAAATTAGGGTGACCAGATGTCCCCATTTACCTGGGACAGTCCCACTTTTGAGCCCTGCGTTCCCTGTCCCAGCAGATTTACCCAAAAACATTGATTTGTCCCAGTTTTATACAAGAGATGTCAGAGGTGTCCCTATTTTGATCAGTTTGATCCCTGCCAATAGTAAAGAGGGGAATATATTGTCATTTGTTTAGCTAAAATTCAGAAAGCAGTGCTTGAAAATTAGCATAAGGCAAAAAAAATGCACCGACAGAAGTCCCTCAGATTATATAATTATAAACTGACCAAAGTAAGTCGAGAATGGACAATGTTACACTCTTTTTTCACAGTTTTATTTATACCAGTCACCCCAGTCCAGGTGTGTCCCAGTTTTGAATTTTGAAAATCTGGTCACCTTACTCTAAATTCAACTTCGGGTGAGTAAACAGTGAGAGAAAACAACTATAACATGGACAAGAGCTCTAAAAAATCAATTTTGCAGAATATGTCTGCTCTAAGTAATGAACTTATAGAAGCATTTTTGATTCATCTTTATCTGACCACTAATGACACTTTTGCGCCTAACTCCAATTGCAATAGTGGGGGGATGTTTGGAGAACCTTGAAATCTTCCACTCATTTTTTGAAGAAGATGGAGAGGCTGAGGAGGTTGATGGTTTTGCTGCAGCAGAGAGACAGATACAACATTGTGCGACTGAGGATTGTGAAGTAAGTGGTTCTGTAAAGTCTGTGTAATCCCTCAGTCATCCAGGTCAGATCCATAGTAAAAGCCAAACGTTTTTTTGACTTTTGGCTTTTACTGTGGTTCTGTAATGGCAAATCAATGTACTATATATATCACCGTTAAGTAAATTAGCTTGATTTTTGCCATTTTCACTTCCAGTCTGCAGATTTGTTCCCTTGATACCAATTAGTCCTGAGCCACTGGAGTAGAGGTTGCACTGATTGACTCGTAATGCAACTGTTTTGACTAATCACCACAAGTCCTTCATTAGACTGCTCATTAAAGGAAACTACAATTGAAATTAGACACAGGGTAAAACGGATGGAATAATTTGTCTGGATATTGTCTGAATCTAGTTTTTAAGATTTCATTGTCATAAGAAAACAACAGAATTTCGTATAGGTCTAGGTAGGTAAGGTAGGTAACAAGTCTATTTTAGTAAATTCTCAGTCTGGGAGAGTGATCACATCTTTGCTGTGGAAATACTGAAGGTAAGACAATTTGCTGAAATAATTTGCATGCATATTATCTGAATCTATACTAGTCAAGATTCATTATTCCATCTTAATTGTCATAAGAAAACAACAAAATGTAGTTCGCAACATTACGTTTATTTCAGTCTTGGAGAGTAAATATATTATTGAGTCTAACTTTATTTTTAGTAGACTCCTATTTGTATTGCTTTTCATAACTGAATCTATATTTATCCTCTGAAATAGATATATAATGTCAGAAATTGCATGTAAAAGTAATAGTCTTTGTGCACAACAGCGCCCTCAACCTCACTGTTAGCATCACGACTTCCTGTCCAGTATGAGGTTTTTGCCGAGTCACGCTAAAATGAATAAATATTTAAAGATAAGGCAGTGGACAGGGAGCTAATGCTAATTTTGAGGCATAATAAATATTAAAGCAACGACACAAAGTGAAATATTCTACAAATAAAAATAACTGAATTTTAATAGGCTAGGTTGTTTATTTTATGTTGTCAGATGTTAGCTAGCTTTGAGACACAGTGAGCTAGCAAGCGTGAGCCTATTATTATGATTTTTACAGTGTTCAGTTTTGTTTTCTCTGCATGTTTTTCCTCTGTTGAGACACTGTGATAAAACACATACGAATATAAGTGTTGATGAGTTGGTAAATAGTCTCTGGTTTTCTCAGCTTTAAGCATCGTTTTGATCCATACTCCTGTCAACTTTTACGAGCGTTTTCAGCAAAAACAAGCACATTTTATTACCATCAGCAATATCACGGTCTGCCATTTCCACTGGTTCCTTTGTTGTTCTTTTATTACAGCAATCTTACAATTTCTCGCTTGAATGGGTGGATATAATGATCAATATATTAAAAGGTACACTACGTAACTTTTCAGGTCTCTGCCTCCAGAATATTTCACATAGTATAGCAGCAAATCTATCTCCATTGAGACAAACACATGATGCCACCAGGTCAAGTTACAGGTCAGATCTGTGGAGAGGCAAGCCCCCTCGTAATACGTTTTTTCGAGATATTTTCTATTCATGGGTTTCAGCTTCCCGGTATACGCAACATTTTAAGGACCTTTTCCCATTCAAAAGATAATATTTTGTTTTAAATTGTTCATCACTATGGCAACGGTCATCATTTTTCATCGTTCTGAAACCGATGGATAGAAATAAATCCACCTGTAGTGGAATAAATGTAAGGTAGATAGACACCATACTATGAACATTCCAGGCAAGCATCTCCATGGCGACAAGACTGCACTTCACGGGAGGATGGAGCAAAAGATACTTAAATTTTTGCACAAGTTTGAGTGCTCGGTACTAAATTATTCATACACAGCGATGACAGACCGCTTACGCAACAGTTTGTATCTATAATTTAACTTTTTTTAATGCATTTTTTAAAGTGTTGCATAAAAAGTTGAACATGTTTCTTCGCTCTAAGAACTGATATGATTCTCAGTATAGCAGTCATATGAACTTATATCGAGAGCCAGACTGGTAGTTTGCCTTATAAATATTTTTGGTTTTGTATATTCTGTTGTATTTAAATCCATAAATCTCACTTATCACACCTTCGTTGCTTATCTTGAACCCGCCACGTTATAATTGCATTTCCGGATTTCCCTTCCCTCGATCAATAAAGGCCCTATCTAATCTCGTCCAATCTCCTGTTTCATTACCTAGAGCTGTTTAATCTACATTTCATCCCAAGTTCCTCTTTTTTTCATTTTCCTCGTTCAAAATCCTTTAAACTATGCTTTTTCCCAGTTGTTTCCTAAACCCAAACCGCAGCTACCGGATCAGACGATGCCCAGAATGAATGAATAACTCCAGGACTCTAAAATGGCCTCTTCTTATTGGCCGTAACCATGGAAACACTTCTACTTCCCCTCTCATCCTTTGGAGAAATGGCCTGAAGCTAATGTAGGGATAAAACAACACATCATCTGTCAGTGCAAATCTCTGCTCTCTCTGTGGACCCGGTCATTGTTAAAATACCCCTCAGGTCAGACTGGATTACAAAGCTTTGGACAAGGAAGGCTGGGTGGCTTGTCTTTTCATGGGCTTCGCGGTTATACGCCATTTTGAGGACTTTTCACCATTCAAAAGAGAGGATATTTTGTTTTGAATTGTTACTATGGCTACAGTCCTAATTTGTAATCACACCGAGAGCCGTGGATATGTGTAAAAAGATATTCAAAGGGGGGACTCAGTTGGTAGAGTCGTTGTGAAAACTTAGAAATTCAACTCCAGTTCTGGCTTATCCATACTCTTGATGCATCCTTGAGCAAGACACTTCACCTTGGCTTTGAATGTAGTGTGTAAACGAGTTACCGGTGGCAGTCGGAGAGGTCGTTGACACAGATTTGCGACCATGTGTCTGTCTCCCAGCCTCGGGGCAGCTGTAGCTACAGTAATACCAGAGAGTAACTATGAGTGTCCAAAAAGTACTATATAAGTCAAATGTATTATTATTATTATTACCGGTAAGTGAATTGGAATGATTTGCCCATTAAGCCTCACAGCAAAAGGGTCCCAGGTTCAATTCCCAGAACCTTTCTTGGTGCGATTTTCATAGCCCCCTGTGCGTGGGTTGGTTTACAAGCAGATCCAATGCCAATTTTTAGTCAGTAAAGATTTTAAAAAGGCATACAGGGTTTGGTTGTTTTTTTGTTTTGTTTTTTTGGCTAAGGCTACACTTGTGTTGACTATGAAGTGTTAAGTCTGTAGTTGTTTGCGCCTGGTCTGTTTCTTTGTCCTTTCCTGCAGAACAAGAACTTTTTTTTATTTTCCTGTATAAAAAATGAAAAGAAATGAAACCTAGAATATGCCCACTATGGCTACTTTCTATAGATACTCAAGATTCGGGCTTAAGATCAAGAGAAGAGTACAGTTCCTGGCAGGTTGCCCTTACAACATTGATCCTAATGCAATCGAAAACAATCACCTTTTATATATGCTTTGGTTACGCAACAAATCAAAAGGTTAAATCAATTCATGCTTACGGAGGTTTTTGCACTTCGTAAGGTCGGATCATCGTCAAGGTAACAGCGTGTATAAGATCAACTCGCTTGTACTCATAAAGAAACACATGCTATCTCTTTATATAATGAGGAGTTTGAAAAGGAGGTCAGGACTCAGGGGTGTAAGCAAACGTCTGAAAGAGATATGTGAGGCTGGTGAGATTTCTGTTTGTGAAGTGTTTGAAAAGAAGGGTATTTTATACAATGGGGTCTATATATTTTATACAGTGGGGTCTATATACAGTGTTTGGTGACTGGTTCTTGTATATAATTGTGGTCACAGCCGTTGTCTGCAAAATCTGGAGCAACCTCAAAAGTTGTGGGATGTAAATGCAAGTTAATGGGGCCACTGAAAACTTTTTAACAAGGATTCTAAAATTTGCATTGCATTTTTTATATATTCTATTTTTTGCTCCATATTCAGGTCTGTTAAATCATTTCAAACTTGATTTCTAAACCAGTGTAAGTCAAGAAAAATGGCTTAAAGCAGGACTAAACAAGGACCAGCTTTGGACTGAACCAGGATTGAATCAGGACTAAACCAGATCTAAACCAGAACTAAACCAGGACTAAAACAGGACTAAACCAGAGCTAAACCAGGACTAAACTGAACCAGAATAAAACCCATCCAAGTAGACCAATCAATAAAGTCTAAACCAGTGTAAATCAAGAACAATGGTTTAAACTAGCACTAAATCAGGGCTTAACCAGGACTAAACCAGAACTAAATCATAACAAAACCAGGAATCAGGACTAAACCAGACCTAATAAGAACTAAACCAGGACTAAAACAGGAATAAAACCAGGACTAAAACAGAACAAAACCAGGAATTAGGACTAAACTAGGACTAAATCAGAACTAACCCAGGACTAAACTGAACCAGAATAAAGCCCATCCAAGTAGATCAATGAAGTCTAAACCAGTGTAAACCAAGAACAATGGTTTAAACCAGGACTAAATCAGGACTAAATCAGGACTAAACCAGAACTAAATCAGAGCAAAACTAGGAATCAGGACTAAACCAGGACTAAACTGGGACTAAATCAGAACTAAACCAGGACTAAACTGAACCAGAATAAAGCCCATTCAAGTAGACCAATCAACGAAGTCTAAACCAGTGTTAGTCAAGAACAATGGTTTAAACCAGGACTAAACCACGACCAAACTGGACCAGAATAAAGCCCATTCAAGTAGACCAATCAATGACGTCTAAACCACTGTAAGTCGAAAACAATGGTCTAAACCAGGACTAAACCAGAACTAAATCAGGACAAACCGGGAATCAGGACTAAACCAGCACTAAACCAGGACTAAACTGGAACTAAACCAGCACTAAATCAGGACTAAATGAGACTAAACCAAGACTAGAACAAGAGAATGAACCAAGGACTAAACCAGGACTAAATCAGAACTAAACCAGGACTTAAGTGGACCAGAATAAAGCCCAACCAACTAGACTGATCAATGAAGCCTAAACCAGTGTAAGTTAGGAAAAATGGCTTAAACCAGGACTAAACCAGGACAAAATCAGGACAAAACCAGGAATCAGGACTAAACCAGCACTAAACCAGGACTAAACTAGGATTAAACTAGAACTAAACTACCACTAAATCAGGACTAAGAGAAACTAAACCAAGACTAGAACAAGAGGAATGAACCAGGACTAAACCAGGACTAAACTAGGATTAAACTAGAACTAAACTACCACTAAATCAGGCTAATCGAAACTAAACCAAGACTAGAACAAGAAGAATGAACCAGGACTAAACCAGGACAAAATCAGGACAAAATCAGGAATCAGGACTAGAGGTAAACCACGACTAAATCAGAACAAAACCAGGACTAAGTCAGGATAAAACCTGGACTAAACCACAAGTAAACCAGGACAAATTTAGAACAAAACCAGGACTAAACCAGGACTAACATTGCCAGCATGCAGAGTATTTCAACAGCAGATGTGCATGGGCCAGACCTGACTCACAAACAGGTGTCATGAAGAGGAGATAATCTGTGTAATTCGCTTGTCACAGTGACTTAGTGTTTAAGACACAAAATGCATGTGGTTGACTGGGAAACAATTGCTTTATTTAGACAGCCCATAATTAGCAAAGCAGTAGGAGCTGTTGCCTTGGTACAGTTTAATAGGTTTCAGAACTGGATGTCATGGTTTCAGATGGAAAGCAGGGGCCTATGTAGCTCTATGGGAAATGTACTGTTTTTGAAAGAAACGTCCAAACCGATGCTCCACACGTGTTGAAACTGACCATTATTTGTCTGGGATTAGCTCCGCAAACCTGCCGTTTTAATCTTATGGCGTGAACTCATTTCAGCTGACAACAATCACGGCTTTAGGGTTGACTAATAGCACCACGTTCTCAACCTTATGAAAACAATATTTCACTTTTGTTCATTTGCGCTGACAGAGAAGACGTTTGGAACGACTTTGGGACAGTTTTTGTTTCACGAGGTTAGGCCCAGTAATTACAGAGAACCATAAACCAGATCAACCGCTATTAGTTAAAGAGCAAATTCCACCATAACATTCTGAACTGTCCTCCAGCGCAATTTTAAACTTACAATGCTTTTCCTTTGCCTATAACATTCCACAGTATGGCATTTATTTATTCATTTATTTATACATGTTTTACTGCTCAAAAATACCTCGGAAACTGTGGGCAGGTTTGCCTCTCCAGAGATCTGACCTGGTAGCGTCATCTGCTTCTCTCCATGGATATATATATAGCTTAATGTCGTACTGTTGAACATTCCAGGATGAGGAATAACATCTCCATGGAGACAAGCAGGTGGCAGATCCTCCACTAGAAAAGTTACTTAGTGCACCTTTAAAATATAGGCAGTCTAATGTTATGATGTTACGTGAACCCGACCTATTCCTGCTCATTTCCGGAGGTAGATTTAGACCATAGCTTTAGTTAATGGCATTTTCAATAGTGCAAGTGTGAGTGTGTTTTCCCCATTGATTAACACTGGGTTTGTTGATTCTCTATAGGCCTGGTCAGTCACTGCAGCTGTTAACAGAGGTGCAGCGGCCGGAGGCATGGCTTTGACCGCTAGACCTGAACTCAGCTGAACTTGGCTAAAGGTTAATGTGACTTCAAATGGAGCACTGACCACGAGATGTATAGCGGTGCAAAATGTCAAAGCAATTACTGTGGGGCTGGTGTTGGGAGGAGTCAGGACCAAAACGCTACCAGAAACATGGGAAGAGGAAAACCAATTATATTGTCTGGCAAATCCAGAATGAGATCTCTCTGTGTTTTGTGTACAGAGGGGTATCAGTCTGGTCCCCTCTCTCTCCGTCGTGTCTTGAACCAGACATGATCGTCCAATCAGATCTGTTTATTTCAGGGGTGCATGTGTAGTGAAAGAGCTCATTGGTCAGCTATCATTTTGTATAAAAGCACATTTCCCTCACCTCAGATTAACAGTTTAGTGCTTCGCTCATTGATTTAGATTTTTTTTTCCTGTTTTTCCCCGTAGCAGCCATATTTGTTTTGATTTTGGCTTGATACTGGTGACTATACTCCCATCTTCGTGAAGTATTGAAGAAGCGTGTATTCTGGATCCCAGGCAACCACTTATAGACTATCCTTTTTTTTTTTTTTTTTACAATGTATTTGATTAACATGGGTTATAATGATGGTAATGATGTCAAAATGGATTCAAACTGGCATGCACAAATGAAACAGCACAAAATGAAGCCCACTTTGATATCTCTGAACAGATCCTCTCAGTGTTTAACACAGTTTAAGACTAGACTGAAAACCCACCTCTTCTCCCTGGCATTTAATACTGGCTTGACAGGATATCTTGGTGTTTTTTTGTTCTTTTCCTATGTATATTTGTTTTTTGTTGACTTTTATGTGAAGCACTTTGGGCAGCGGGGGTTGTTTTGAAATGTACTATATAAATATAATTGAATCGAACAATTACAGTATTAAATCATTGATAATCTGGAAGATGTTTAGAGCACAACAAAAGGGGCATTACTTTATTTAGACTGAATAAAATCAATATTAAAAAGACTATTTATGACTTGTCCATTTGATATGACTTTTGGTGAGGTACACGTTATTGTTCCCATGATGAAATTTGTTCTCTGCATTGGACTTGGTTTTTAATCACATCGGGGCAAAATGTCCCAACCTTCTTGCGATGAAGCAGTAATAATATTCGTAGTTGTATTTTTATTTTGTAAAACGCATACTTTGCTATTGTGATGTTTCTGGTAATGAAACATATACATGGAGATACTTTTAATCATTGTCACTTAATTTAGCATTGACTTACCAATTCAAAAGAAGATCATGTATTATAAGACCGTTATGGCTACTGGAGTTACCGCTAATGTTTTATAATTAAACTACAGGCTGCATCACACTCTATCACGGGCCTAATTCCAAGTCTTCATTTCACTTCTTCCCCTGAACTGTTTTATTGAACCTATCTGTCCTGCAGCAAATCTCTTGTTTTTGCACAAAGGGAAGACATGCACCCTATTATACAGCGTTTACCTCCACATACTGCGTCTGCACTATTAGGCCGTTTCATCCTGTCTTTATTTGTACAGCCTATTCTCAAAGGGGGAAGAGTTTTCTAAGTTCTGTAGAATTAAAAAAAATACAAAAATTATGTGCCTGCAGTGATGCGGTCGAAAGGCAAAGCTCTCGATTTACCTGTCAATCTACGTTTGGTCATGAGCTTTGAGTAGATGATGGATACAACTGGTTAAATGAGTTTCCTCCATACGGTGGCTGGGCGCTTCTTTAGAGAGAGGGTGAGGAGCTCAGTCACACAGGAGGAGCTCAGAGTAGAGCCGCTGCTCCTCCACATCGTGAGGAGAGGTGTTCTGGGCCCCAGGGAAGACCCAGGACATGCTGGAGGGACTATGTCTTTCAGCTGGCCTGGGAACGCCTTAGGGTCCCACTGGAGGAGCTGGAGGAAGTGTCTGGGGTGAGGGAGTGGGGTGAAGTCTGGGAGTCTCTACTTGGACTGCTGCCCCTGCGACCCAGCCCTGGACAAGTGGAAGAAAATGGATGGATGGATGGACAAAAATAAACCTGTTTAATGTGGCTTGGGGCTATACAGCAATTAACAAATAATTGCACTAATTACAAAAAAATGTAATTATGAAATAAATGAAATAAAATCTATTAGTTAAATTCCATTCTGAATTATATGAGAGCTGATCAGTTGACTACAGCGGCTTTTAAAACATGAACCGCAAAATTAAGTATTCTTCAGCTAATGTCATGTGAATATCGTTGTTGAGATAATAAAAAAGAAAAAAAAAATCATATATTTTAAGATATTCATTCATTCATCGGGTGTACAGAAAGACCTGCTGATGCAGTGTTTTAGTACATTTTTGAGTAGGTCTGTAGTGTTCATGATATTTGTACGCAACATGCAGTTCCCACACTGTAAGGCTGTGTTTAAATCAAAACCAGCACTTAATATTTAGAAATCAGTTCACGCTAAAGGAATAGTCTAGAACTAAATCAGGATGAAACCAGGAATCGGGACTAAACCAAGTCTAACCCAGGACTAAACTGGGATTAAACTGGGATTCGTTTTTGTCTTTATCGCCCACCTGTACCTTTCATACACTTGACTCTTCTGATGGGTGTAAACAGACAGGCTGATGCAGTGTTTTAGATACAGTTGTAGTAGGTCTGTAGCGTTCATGATATTTGTGTAGAATGCATTTTTTCATTTGTCAGTTAATATCAGCAAACACCACACAGAACTATGGCCCCAAGTGAACATACTGTGCAACGAGTCAGCGCACATGGAGGCAAGTCATACACAATCTTATGGTCAGGTTGTCATAAAACGACCTGACCATAAGATTGTGGTTGAGATGGAGGTTCACCTGCTTGTCTCAATGTCTGAATGTTCCACAATATGGCATTAAACTACCTAGAGTGTATTCAATTACAGTGTTTTTACAGCTCAAAAATACCTTAAAAAACCTGGATTCGTACTGTGAGCGTGTCGCATTCGCACAAAACTGAGGTGTAACTTGGCCTGGTTGAGTCACCTGCTTGTCTGTGGAACAGTTTAGGCCAAACCAATACCATCACCATGACGACAAGCACTTTCTAGAACCTCGACTAGAAAAGTTACACAGTGCTCCTTTAAATCAGTCTCAATCCAGTGTGTGAGCGAGCCTGCGGAGACAGACACTGAGACTGCACATGCCATCAGCGTATGTCTGGATATAATCTTCAAAGCGGGCTTCAAAGACTTCTGGGTTTTATATTAACAAACCATTAACCTCATGGATGCTGCTTTGGCGCCGGTTTCCCCTGTTTTACGCGCCTCCACGGTCAGAGCCTGTACGAAATCTTCCCCTCAGCTTTTACGATCCACTCCCCCATTATTACGACTATGAGATAGACATATTGCCACGAGCAGGGGGTAAGGCGCTGGTATTACGGGTCTGTTACGCATGCGCAGTCAGACCACCACCGCTCGTTCTCTCTCTTCCTTCTATCTGGTCCAGCAGCAGCAGCAGCAGGAGCGGCAGTAGCAGTAGCAGAGGAGGAGCGTCTGTTTTCGATCCTCAGTGATGGGTTGCGCGCGGGAGGAGCAGGTCACCATTACGCGCGCGGTGGAGAGGGTGCGCTAAGGTGACAGGGACCACCACCGGGCAACGAGGCGCGAGGTACGAGGGAAAATAACGTAAAAGCGGCGTCCTTGAGTGCGCGGAAAGCACTGCAGAGGAAGAATAAGGATGGTCAAAATTA
>KN481725.1:85630-108906 GCA_000787095.1 Periophthalmodon schlosseri | reverse complement strand
CAGTGGTTATGTAGAGATGAGGCTTAATTAAAGGTGTGTTTTGAGCTGGGGGTCGACCGCCTGTTTGTCTCCATGGAGATGTGTGATTGCTTTGCTTTTAATGTTCCACAAAATAGCATTAAGCCCATTTATCACCACGGTGACAGGAATAGAGGGAGATACAGAGAGAGAGGGAGCGAGAGAGAGAGAGACGGAGAGAGAGGGAAAGTGAGTGAGAGACAGTGCGAGAGAGGGAGAGAGAGAGACAGAGAGAGAGAGAGGGAGACGGTGAGAGAGGGAAAGTGAGAGAGAGACAGAGAGAGAGAGAGAGAGAGGGAGCAAGAGCGCCAGAGAGGGAGAGAGAGACAGAGAGAGAGAAAGACAGAGAGAGAGAGAGAGACAGAAAGGGATAGAGAGAGAGCTAGAGAAAGAGAGAGAGAGGGAGAGAGAGAGAGAGACAGAGAGAGAGAGGGAGAGAGGAGACAGATAGAGGGAGAGAGAGAGAGACCGAGAGGGAGAGAGAGACAGAAAGGGAGAGTGAGAGAGCCATGGAGAGAGAGCCAGAGAAAGAGGGAGAGAATAGACAGAGAGAGGGAGAGAGAGACAGAGAGGGAGAGCGAGGGAGCCAGAGAGAGAGAGAGAGAGAGAGAGCAAGAGAGGGAGAGAGAGACAGAGAGAGGTAGAGGGAGAGAGACAGAGAGAGGTAGAGGGAGAGAGAGACAGAGAGACAAGAAGCTCAGTAAGAATTCTCATTGTCTTTCAACCTGTAATTGAATCAGTGCAAGACAGATCAGTTTACTGTCATACTGTGGACCATTACAGGCAATGCAAAACATCTCCCCCATCAGGAAAGTTCCATAATGCACCTTTAAGTTCTAATCTGCGATGTAATGTTCTTTCATTTCCTCCTCTTCTCCTTAAATCTGATAGCAGTTACATTTAGGAAGAATCCCATTATGTAAAATCAGATTAGATTAAACGCAAATTACCTCTGTGTGTAGAAGATGCTGATCTCGTGCGTTTACCAGGTGAATGCACCGAACTGGCAAATGTTCCACAGATATAAAGGCACCGGAGCTGAGCGACTGCGGCGCCTGCGTGAACGTATGAGTGCACTGCAGAGAGACATAACTCCAGCGGGTAAGATTAGCTGCCCATGAAGGAGACTCAATCACATGGTATAGAGATATATGGAGATCAAGACTGGATGGCAGACATTAGGAGGGTAATGTGGGGTGGAAAAAAGGAGAGAGAAAGGAGAGAGGGAGAGACAGTGAGAAAGAGAGAGGGAGAGAGAGACAGAGAGAGAGGGGGAGAGAGAGAGAGAGGGAAAGAGAAAAAAAGAAAGGGAGAGACAGAGAGAGAAACAAAGAGAAAGGGAGAGAGAGAGAGACAGAGAGGGAGAGAGAGAGACAAAGAGAGGGGGAGAGAGGTAAAGCGAGAGAGGCAAAGAGAAAGAGAAGGGGAGAGAGACAGAGAGGGAGAGAGAGAGAAAACGAGAAGGAGACTTTGACTTTTAACAATACATTTATTATGTCACTTGTCGGTTAAAAAGAAATGCTCAAGGCCATACAATACAATCAAGGAGAGTGAGAGCGAGAGAGAGAAAGAGACAGAAAGAAAGAGGGAGCGAGAGAGACAGAAAGAGAGGGAGAGAAACAGAGAGAGAAAGACAGAGAGGAAGAGAGACAGAGAGAGAGAAAGACAGAGACAGAGGAGACAGGGAGAGAGAGAGACAGAGGGAGAGAGAGAGAGAGAGAGAGAGAAAGGGGAGGAGGGAAGAGAAATGTAGTGCTCTAGGCAAAGGTTAAATAAGGTGTAAAGATCCTATGTAATTGATATTCAAACCACTGCCAACACTGTGAAGGGTAAAAAGAGGTGTCGCATTCAAGGTAATAAAGGGAAGTCAAGGTCCTTTGGTTAATTGATAATCGTGATTATATCCTCGTTCATGTCTCTAATTCTGAGCAACTGAATAAAAGTAGCTCATTCATCCAGTTTCAGAAGCAAAATCTGTCATTTCAAGTCAATACACTACAAAAAAAGTGCTTTTTATCTGTCTGTACTGCAGTAACTTCATTATTATACATTTAGATTTCATTAAGTTGGTCACAGACAGAGGAATGCCATTAAACAAGGACAGTCTGATCTGAAATCTGAAAGTGTAATATGTGACCTAACTAATATACGGCTATAGGTTGACTTGGCTTTTTACAATTATGGTGCTGTATAAAAGAATTTGGGTATTTTGGATAGACAAGATATATCTTTCAGCTCCTTCCAAAGACAACAGCAATTTTTATATCAGTGCGTTGTTTAATACATTTCTCAATCTCTGATTATTGGTTTAATATAGATGGGCTCAACCACCAGGCAGAAGCGAGATGTGAGTCAGCTGCTATTACTGTCCCGGATATTAAAGATATACGAGATATCAAGTATATGTAGAGAGAGGTGTAGTGTGAGTGAGCAGTGAGCAGGCATGGAGGGGGTTTGAAGCCAAGAAAATTGTATGTTTTAAGTGCACTTGGAGGCGCTGTACAATCTTACAATCTTACATGTCTTTCATTTCTCTGTCTATCTATGCATCTATCTATCCATCTATCTTCGATATTCATTCACAGACTAGAGCATGTTTGATTTTGTTCACATACATATTCCGTAATTATGTTTTTTTTTGGCTGTTTAGTATTAAAGGAGGCCTATTGTGCTTGTGTCTGCTCTATAGTTATAATCTGTGACACCCGGGAATCATTATGTTATAATTTGCACATTTTAAATTGCAATATTCACCTAAACAACTTAATAAAAGAAACAAGTCTGCTGACTCCTGCGTTAGAAAACTGCAGAGCTGACGTTGGGGTAAACGTCATCAGAGTCGTCAGAGCTGTGTGGCCCTTCCTATGGATAGCTGCAGATCACACTAGCGAGTAGCCGATTTTTTTTCATTTGTACCAAAATGAGTACGCAACCTTGTTGAACCCCACACGTGTCATTGATTAAGAAACTAAAATTGATCAAATCACAAATCACTCAAAATAAGAGGGTAAATGAAAAGGGGAAACAACTATAACATGGTTAAAAGCTCTGAAAAGTCCATTTTGCAGAGTAAGTCTTTAAACAGAACATATGTAGATAACTATTTTACAATTTGTTAATTGTAAACTGCAATATTGATCTAAAACCGCAGAACTGATATCTTTGCAGTGGCAGTTCTCTGCAGTGACGTTTCTGAATCCTACAAGAATGACATGTAAGTACAGAGCAGTGGGCGGAGACAGGATGTACGCAAAAACATGTCAAAATACCACTCTATGATTATTGGTGTTTATAGAAAAAAAGTTCTATGTATATAGGACAAAAATCTTATAATTCACACAACTTTAGACTTATCAGATTTGCTTTTGTCATTTCAGGTATTTGTCCAATCTGACATCCCATCATGGAGTCGGCTCACCTTTTGGGCACTTCCAAGAAGAGAGTGAAAATCCACCCGCACACAGTGACCGCCCAATACGCCACCCGCACCCCTTACTCCCCCCAACCGGGCATCCACACCCACTTCCCCCAACCTGGAGACGAGGGCTACGATGACGCGCCATCCTTCGAGGACTTTGGATCTTTCTTAGAAGAGACATCGGACAAAAAACGTTTAACAGAAGGCAAGAAATGGCCGCTGACTTTATTTACCTCAAAAGACAGCACCCCGAAATCTCCATCTGCAGCAGGGACAAGTGGAGAGGGTGGAGATGGTAGAGCACCCAAGGGATCCTCCAGTAAAGGCGTAGGGGAGCAGCTGGCGAGTTTTGGGGAAGCTTCGGTGTCTGCGTCGCGGTTGACATGGGTGGGGTTACTTGGAGCAGGATTAGCGCATGCCGTTCTCATTGTGCTAACCAGAGTCGCATCCGAACAGTTCAAATTAGGTCCGTTATTTTTGCTCTTGGTGCGGTCGGTTGTTCAACTCATTTCTGTGGCCGTGCCGCTACAAAAAGGTGAAAATCCGTTCGGACCAAGTGGCTATCGGCTTCACCTACTCTTCTATGGTATTGCGTACTCACTCTCCCTGTGTTGCGCCTACTCCTCTTTGACTTTTATCTCCAATGGCAACGCCACGACAACATGGCGACTCATGACCACGGCCCTCTCTGCCATCCTCGCGTTTTTGCTCCTCGAAGAACGATTAGGTTTGACGGACGTGATCTCGATCATCGCTGGACTTTTTGGATTGGGTCTAGTCTTGCTTCCTACAGTTGACGAATACAACGTGGACACTCCTTCTGACCCTGTTGCGTTTTGGAAAGGGGCGTTTGGTTGGTCGCTCTCTGCACTTGCGGGACTTTGGATGGCCCTGGCGCTAGTTGGATACCGATCTCTAAAGGAAAAAGTTGGCGTAGGCACTGCCCTCTTCACAGTCAGTTGGACAGGTTGTCTTCTATCTCCTGCTGCTCTTGCTCTGCTCCAGGAGGGGTGGTCTTGGCCAATGAGCGCCCAAGCTTGGGGTCTCATTCTGGGATTGGTTGCTTGCTCCGTTGCTGCCTTCTTAGGGATGACTCACGCTCTCACTCGCCTCCACCCCGCGATAGTTTCGGCGTCTCAAACTGTGGAGGTGCCTCTCGCCATGCTCCTATACCTTGCCGTACTGCCAGAACCGCCCTCCGCGCTCGAAATCATCGGGAACGTTTTTGTTTTGATAAGTGTGAGCTGGATGGTGGCGATGAAGTTGTTACCGTCCCGAGTTGTGCCCCGACGCCAAAGGGAGGAGTACGAAGAGATCCTGGATTCACCCATTAAATAGATGACTCACAGCTCTCACAATGCCAAGAAACACAACCTCAAATGTAAAATACTTTGGGGCACTTTGTAAAAGCCAGAATGTATTTTTTCCTTTTACTTGATCAAAGAAAATAACACAGTTCTTCCCACAAACAAACTAGGACAGTATTTCCCAAACTATTGTATGTGTGCCACCAGTGGTACATGAGGTGATTTTGGAGGTTCACAAATTTTGGTCCTTTATTTAAAAAAAAAATCCTTTGTTGTAGTGTAGTCCTTTAGACTTAGGTTAAATCTAGTTTAGACCTGGTATAGTCCTGGTTTAGATCTGGTGGTACTCGGAAAGCCAAGTTTGAGAAGCACTGCAACAGAATGTCATCAGATAGGCCTATTGAAACTATTTTAGACTTGTTGATAGTAATACATTTCAAAATTGTAATAAGGGCAGTAAAAGACTTATTCATGGTTTTATTTTTATATGTACTGCTGATACGTATTTAAAGTTAAGGTAGAATCATAGACTGTATTTATAAATGGACGTAGCTAACCTGCTAAACCTGTCAAATATGAAGTGGGCATGGGCGCGCTCCGGGCTCCATCGACTCCAATTAATTTTACACTGAAAAATCGTCACCCCTCTCTCTGTAGCTGCTGCAGTGAGCCTCGTCGTTTTGGTCTTAAAATGTTTGTATTAACCCGCTCTAAATGACTCTGGTATTTTTATTCCTCTACTTTGTCTGTAAATCAAGATATGACCAATAATAACAGACAAATCGGGTGTCTTCTTTCCCCGAGGTCGCTCCCACCGCTTGACTGACTCCGGATTGGCTCTTCGGTTGCTATGATACTCGCGGTCGGAATTCCAAATATGGAACTCGGCTCTGAATTCGCCCCATAACCGCTCCAGCCTCGATGAGCTTCATTTGACCGGAGTCGAACGCTATGGGTGATGTCACACTCACTTAGTCCACTTCTTTATACAGTCTCTGGGTGCAGTTCATTGTGCTAATCTCGGGTTTGGTTACTGGTGGTCAGGAGTACCTAGCTTGAGAATTAGCCCATACAGTGCTTTGAAAACCGCCCAAGAACATGCAAATTCCACAAAAGACGGCCATATTGAGGCAGGGATCTTTACAAAGTGTCCCAACTGTTTTTGAAATCGCGTTTGTCATACTGATTGTACATAAGAGACTTGATGCTAAATGTTTACTGAAGCTTTATCTATTTTGTATCGTCTTTGCTTTTCGGGAAAGTGCCAATCTTGTGTTGTTTGTTCAGTGATGTCGTGATCATGTGACATTAAAATCGATGAAAAGCACAATATGTTTTTGTTTATGCACGTTTTTGTTTATTTGTGTCCATTGCAAGTATTTATTTACTGGCGCAGCGGGTGTTATGTCCGTCACCTTTAAGAGCCAGTTGAGTGCCAGCCAAAGATTGATCGGTTTGTAATAGGAGAAGAGGAAGAAGCATGAAGTGGAGAAAGAGAGGGATGAGAGAGAGAGAGGGAGGGAGGAAAGGAGGTGGAATGGAGAGGAGAGATAAGAGAAGAGGTAATGGTTTTGTCAGATAAATTATTAGGAAGATGATAGAGGAGGTAGAGATGGAGAAGAGATAGAGGGAGAGAGAGGGGGGGGGGGAGAGAGAGGGAGAGAGAGAGAGAGAGAGAGGGGGGATGAGAGAGAGGGAGGAAAGGAGGGTGGAGGGAGGGAGGAAGAGATGAGATAAGAGAAGTAATGGTTTTGTCAGATAAATCAGTTGAAAGATGAGAGAGAGGTGGTAGGGGGAGAGAGAGAGAGGGACGGTGTGAGAGAGAGAGAGAAAGAAAGGAAGGACAAGAAATGAGAAAGAAGGGATTGGTTATATGAGGTAAATTAGTAGGAAGATAAGAGAGAGAGAAAGAGAGAGAAGAGAGAGAAAGAGTACAGGATATGGACAAAAAGAAAGAAACTAAAGAGTCAAGGAGGAAGAAAAGGAGAGATGGGATATAGAGGAAAAGCAAAAAGAAAGAGAGAGAAAGCGGGGTGGGGAGGAGAAAGATAAGAAAGAAAGAAAGAAATAGAGGGAAAAGGAGAGGAAGACAAGAGGGGAAGAGGGAGATGAAGGGAATGAGAGAAAAGAAAAATCATTGATAGTTGTGTCAGTTAAATAGTAGGATGAGAAAGGGAGAGAGAGAAAAGAGAGGGTGAGTAAAAAAGAGGGTGAGGAAAAGAGACAAAAGACAGATAGATAAACAGAGAGAGCAGATGTTTGTGATAAATCATAGGAAGGTGAGGGTGGGAAAGAGAGAGAGTGAATAGAGAAAAAAGGGAGAAAGAGGAATGGAAAGAGAGGAGAGAGAGACAAAAAGATGGATAGAGAGACAGGTGATTGTATGTATGCAGAGAGAGATGGGAACGGAGTAAAACGGGGGGGAGAGAGAGAGAGGTAGAGAGGGACAGTTGTGTGAGATAAATGGGAAGATGAGAGCAAGATGGATGGTGAGGGTGAATAGAGATAAAAGAGAAGAGAGGGATGGAAAAGAGAGACAGAAAGAAAGATAAATAGAGAGGAGGGGAGGTAGAACGAGTTTGATTGATGGTTGTGTCAGTACATACATCAGATACATGAGAGCGAGAATTGAAAAAGAAGAAAAGACAAGAAGAGAGAGAAAGAGAAAAGGAAGGAGGGAGAGGGAAGGGAAAAAGAGGTGATGTTTGGAGAGAGGTAGATGTGTGAGGTAAATTATAGGAGCATGAGAGTGGGAGAGAGAGTGGGGGAATTGACAGAAAAATGGGGAGAGCGAAAAAGAGTTGATGTTTGTGTGAGACAAATTAGGAAGATGAGACAGAGCGAATAGAGAACAAAAAGAGAGGAAGAGGAAGAGAAGGAACAATAGGGAGAGAAAGGATAAAGAAGAGAGACAGGAAGAAAGATGTAAAAAGAGAGAGAGAAAGAGTGGATGGTTGTTTAAAAATAAATTAGTTGGAAGATAAGATAAAGAGAACCAAAACAGTGAGGAAGAGGGAAACAGTGGAAGAGAGGGATAGAGGCTATGAGAAGAAAGATGGAGAGAGAGATGGAGAGAAAGAAGGAAATGGAAGGAGGGAGAGGGAGGGAAAAAAGAGTGGGGTTTGGTTGAGATAAACAAGTAGGAAAGGGAGGGGGATCATAACATTTGTGTGCAGATAAGAGAGAGAAGGAAAGAGAGAAGAAAGAGGGGTAGATGTAAGAGGTAAGTTACAGGAAGATGTGAGTGAGAGAGAGAGTGGGGAATAGACAGAACAAAGGAAAGAGAGAAAAAGAGTTGATGTTTGTGTGAGATAAATTAGGAAGATGAGAGGGACTAGAGAATAAACAGAAAGAGGAAGAGGGAGAGAAGGAACGATAGGGAGAGAGAGAATAAAGACAAGAGAGACAGGAAGAAAGAGAGAGAAAGAGAGGATGGCTGTTTAAAAATGGATTAGTTGGAAAAAAGAGAGACAGGAAGAAAGAGACAGAGAGAGAGTGAGAGAGAGAGAAACTGGATGGTTGTTCAAAAATAAATTTGTTGGAAAATGAGAGAGGGAATAGAGAACAAAAATAGTGAGGAAGAGGAAGAGAGGATATGAAAAGTGAGAGGGACAGAGGATATGAAGGAGGGAGGACGGAGGGAGGGGAAAAGAGGTGATATTTGGTTGAGATAAACGAGTGGAAGAGGAGGGAGATGATGGCATTGGCCTGCAGATAAGCGGCTCAGAGTGAGTGACGTCTCAGTGAAGAGGACACGGCCAAACGTTTGTGATAAAAAAACAGAGCAGCTCCGTGTCAAAGGAAGACGTCAAAAAACAGCAGCTCCGCGACACGAGGAGGGAGGAGGCCACTGTCAGCATCTGTCAGGGTCAGGACACTCTTTATGGATTTGAAGTTCAAGAAGATATTAGGTTTGGCACATACATTTTCAGTCAAAACAAAACAGACGAGCCGGGACGTGAGTGTGACATAATATGGCATAAAATGTATATAACATGTACAACTGAACCTCCGTGGCGCATCCTCGACGGACAAAAACACGCCCTCAGTCGACCATCCTTTTTATCAGTGAAGTTTATCGTTGAACAAAGCAAAAAGATTTATTAATAACAGTGATATTTATGTATTTATTTGTTTTGGGTGACAGTAGCTCAGTTGGTAGAGCGTTCGAGAGGGTTCGAAATCCGCTCTCGATATAAAACGGTCAGCGGTAGAGCGGTCGGATGCGATTCCAGCTCCCGCAGATGAACGCTGTTGTTGTGTCCTCGGGCAAGACGCTTAACCCACCTCGCCCCCAGTGTCTGCGTACACCGGTGCATGAATGTGCGTGTGAATGGGTGATGGAAATCGCTTTGAGAGCCTTGACGGTGGAAAAGCGCTATATAAAAACGTGACCATTTACCATTTTATTTCAGTTTTGTTTCTTATTATTGACATCATATAAAATCATATAAAACAATATATATAAATAGAGGTTCGGCAATTACATTTTCGCCGCTAAACTTGACAAATGCATTTTTTTGTGGGGATCTAAAGACTTACAAGACAGATGCGAACTAAAGACACTGGCTGACAAAAGCACATGTGATCCATCACTAGGTATTTTATATATAGTTTAGGTATTTTATCATTCTATAGAACAGCTGTACATTTATATAAAAACAGATATGAACATGAGACATTACACATTTCATTATCGGCTATTACAAACCACATAAAAACAGAAACAAACATATCGATTTGGCATCATAAAGCTGTTAATAAATGGGAGCTGTTGGCAGTAGTTTAAATAGAGGCTATGCTACAACTGCTACTTTACTGTAACGCTGGTGCCAACCTGACTGAAGCGGTGAAATTATAGGGCAAGCAAAAGGATCCCAGTCTTTAAATCCACTCTGAATACACAGTAAATTACAATGATTACTGAGAAAGAGGATGTAAAAAATATACTACAGTTTGTTGTAATAGTAGTAATGTTGTAATACTAACAAAACATTACAAATATTTACACGAAAGTCAACAGCCAGCAATAAAAGACTTATATCTGCTGTTTTTAGATAACAGTAAAATTTAACCTACAAAAAATTCGAATAGACACAAACAATTAGTGTAAAACCGTAATAGGCTTTTCCAAATACGTTTTTCATCTCGTCGAATCCGAAGTAGCAATTCAGCAGCTACTCTGTCCTCACCATTGTGTTAAACTGAAGGAAAAGTTTGAGTGAACAAACACGACCTTGAGGTAAGCTGTATTTTACCTTACAACAGCTCTCTAAAGCAACGCTAACTTGCTGAAAGGGATACTTCATATAAATGATAATAAGTCTGGGTTTAAGATGTAAAACCACAATAGACAAACAAAATTCACCTTGTATAAAGCTGGGGATTTGATTTGTTGGAAAAATGACCCCTACTGGCAGCAATTAGTATCCAACAAAAAAGCTCTGTCTTGCAATAATAAAAACCTGTTACTATGCTGTTCTTTAGGCATCCAAGTTATTGATTTTCCAAGATCATTAGTGCTAATTTGAACTGTAAGTTAGCTAAATCCAATTAGATAGTTTATTGGAGTTCATTTTAAACGGTTTACACTGGTCCACAGTTATTCACAGTGTATGCATCCTAATTATTCACCACAATGAGTTTATAAGCGCTTTTCAGAACTCTTAGAGGCTCCGAGTTTTCCTGTCCCAGTAGTGTTAACAACAGCTACCATGCTAACTGCGCACTTTGTGATTCTCGAACAATAAAACGCTATATGATTAGATGCAGACAGTACACAGTGGACATATTTTAACCTCAAGAGATGCTTATACAACACGTCTGTGCTGGGGCAAGACACTTTTTGCTCAAATATATGAAAAAAAATCTGGTACAAGCCCATTAACCAGATGTAAAAAAAAAAAAATATAGGAGCTAACCTCTGACCTCTACCTTTGATGGAGGTAACACAAGTGAACATGCTATTATGCAACTACAAATTTGGCTTAAAAGCATTTAAATATATAGTATAAAAAGCTATTGTTTTGAATAAGTGCAAAATATCACTACGTATAAAATCTCCGTATTCAGTTAGCTCCTTTATGTGTCTCCTCTGTCCTTCCTCCTCTTTTCCTCCATCACCTCGTTGAGCTGGAGTTGAATTCTTTGTAGCTCCGTTGCTATGGTGACCAGGGTTTTCCCGATCGCGCCTTTGTCCATCCATTGATTTTCTACTTCCTGTTCCTTTAAACCACTATTCGACGTTGCGGTCCCGTATACCTTAGTTACCAATGTGGGATGAGGTGAGATTTTAGGGCCGTCTTCAAGTCTCTTCAGTCTTATATTCGTCTCGTGGCTACGGTGTAAAACGTGTTGCAGTGTCAAATTCAAATTCTTTTCCATTTCGATGTTGTAATTCATAATATCCAAGAAGTCCCGGTGTAGTTTTAAGTGCATTTGCTCAGCTTGAGTCTTGCATATTTTCTCCATGTTGGCAGTACAAAGATGGCACCCGCCTTTCGTGAGTTTCTCCCACAGCATCTTCATGGGTGTGAGGCCTCCTCCGCAGTTCTGATCCACGGCCGAGAGCAGCATGTTCTGACGCATGTGCGAGTCCTCCAGCGCGATGAACAGCTTGTCCCAGCGGGGGGCGTTGTCCTGGCACGGGCCCACCGATGGAGTTTCTGTTGACATTAAAGCAAAGTTTGTAAACCAGAGAAATAGCAACAGATCTCTAAAGTTAGTAGAAATCGTGGGAAAAGTACAGCTGGGAATCAGAGGGTCCCTTACGATTTGATATCACATATATGGCCCACGATACGATTCTACGATTTTGCGATACGTGCACTAATTACAGCATTGCACATAATTTTCACTATTTTTAACAAATAAATACATTTTAACGACAGTATTTCTTTGTCAAACCACCACCTGTAAAAACTTTATATGAAATACACCCATTTTAATTATCAGCAACAGTGAATATGTCAACGATATTGTACAAACAAGTTTCAAAATCCTCCTCCCCTTCAGTTTATAAGAGTCAAAGTAGTAGTTCATTTTTTGATGATTATTTGTGATTATTTATGTTTTGATTTGTTGTATTGTGACTTTAATGTCTTTCTTATTCTGTAAAGCACTTTGAATGACTTTGTGTACAAATTGTGCTATACAAATAAACTTGCCTTGCCTTGTAATAGTAATATTATTTTAAGTATAAAGATTTTTAAAGTAGCAGTGATGTTTGTCTAATGCGTCTGGAGTGTGCTGTGGGTTTTTGGATGCTTTGCTACGTCTTGCAGCACTGTCATAAAATCATTTTGCACTGTCATAAAATAATTTCACTAAATATACCAAAAAATACACTTATATCGATAAAGCAGCCCATGATGTCAACATTGTATCACCATATATAATATTTAGATTTTTAGCACACCTCTATAGCAGAGAGTGATAATCTGTTATATTATAATATTTTGTTATTGGTGGAGTCAGATGAATGTTGAGTTTGGAGTTTTGCGTGAGAACACAAGTACTTTTGTTTGAGCTGAAGTAAAGGCTTTGGGGTTTAATGGAAAGAGCATTTACTCCTGAACTACATATATATGATCTGTATCAATGCAGGGTCAAAGTTCTTTTGTTCAACAGCTACTCACTACTAAATACATAGGTAAAAAAAAACAAAAAAAAAAACAACAACTTTATCTGGTCATATGTTTTTTGTTTATTGATTGATCACTGTTCTTGAAAAAGTCATATAGGCCTACATAAAAATGAAATATAATAATAATAATAATAATAATAATAAAATAATAACAACAATAATAATAATAACAATTTGAACTCAAAAAGCTCCAATAACAACAATGACTTACCTTCTTGTTGGTCCATAGAGATTTCATTGTCGTAGTTGTCTGCACAATTTGCATCATACTCTACTTCATTTAAAGACGTAGCAAAGCATCCAAACACCCACAGCACACTCCAGATGCACTGGACAAACATCACTGCTGCTTTAAAAATCTTTATACTTAAACTACTATTACTATTACAACTACTACTTCGGCTGATACCGAGTCCAGCCTAAAGTTGAGTGAGCCAAAGTTTTGAGTAGACTCTTATAAACTGAAGAAGAGGAGGAGGGAGAGAGGGGAGGGCCAGAGAGGGGGGCAGGCTGAGTAATGCTCAGAAGGAGGTAAAATGACTAAACTAAAATAGAGGCGTCACGAAAAAGGGGACCAGGGCGGAGAAGCAAAATATAGTGAGTGTGCAGGTTTAACACTGAGCCATGCCAGATATTTTAAAGTAAATGTTCTACAGAATATGCCACCTGGATGTTATAATTGACTTAACTCATGAACTGTTACAAAAATGATATAATGGGTATGAGCCTACATTCATTTTCTATTAAGTGGTTCTCAAACTGTGGTACATGGGCTTCTTTTAATGGTGGATTCTTTGGCAGAGCGGTTACTTTAATTTAAAGTTATATTCACAGTTTTGTCCTCCCTTGGGTAAGTAAGTCCTTTTTAGTATTACTTTGTCAATTGTGTAATTCTGTTATAGATCTGGTTTAAACCTCGTTTAGACCTGGTTAAGCCCTGGTATAGTCCTGTTGGAGACCTGGTTTAGACCTGGTTTAGACCTGGTTTAGCCCTGGTTTAGCCCTGGTATAGTCTTGTTGGAGACCTGGTTTAGACCTGGTATAGTCCTGTTGGAGACCTGGTTTAGAACTGGTTTAGACCTGGTTTAGACCTGGTTTAGCCCTGGTATAATCCTGTTGGAGACTGGTTTCGAACTGGTTTAGCCCTGGTATAGTCCTGTTGGAGACTGGTTTAGAACTGGTTTAGACCTGGTTTAGACCTGGTATAGTCCCGGTGGAGACCAAGTTTAGATCTGATGATACTCAGAGAGCCAAAGCTATTCCTAAGTGGTACTTAGTGTGAAAAGTCTGAGAAGCACTGCTCATTCATTTGTATGATAAACTCAATCTCAATAAGATGACAACGCGCAATCTCCGAATGAAGGGATGACTAGATTTAAATTGTCAACTGGCCCCAAATAGATATTGTTTGCATAAGATAATGCTCCCTCTCCTTCAACACATCAGCACCCATTGGATATTTTGGACTTTTTTTTTTGACATTTTTAAGCTATGAAAGTAAAGTGTTCCCTTATCAGCAAGTAAATTATGTGTCTACCTTTTAACATCAGATCATTATCCTGACTGAGCATCGTTTTTGTGCTTATTTTCTTACCCTGTGCTCTGTGCACAACAGCACCTGGCAACCTCAGTGTTAGCATCACTACTTCCTGTCATATTCTATCTATATGAGGTTTTTGTCGAGTCGCGCCAAAATGAATAAATATTTAAAGATAAGACAGTGGATAGTGGCTTGAGGGGGAACGTCTCTGAGAACATGTTAAAGACTAAACAAATGAGGTGAAAACAGCAGAGAGCACGTCTGTGTTTAGAAAGGGAGGTGTTTGTCTCAACGCTAACTCTAATGCTAACGCTTTGAGGCATGACATATTAAAATAACATCACAAACTGAAATAATATACATATACAAACAATTGGGTAGTCTTTATATGAATCAATTTGAATTTTAAAAGGTTGTTTAAGTTATATTTTAAGCTTGTAATAAAAGTTAGCTTTAGCTTTGCGACACAGTGAGCTAGCTAGCATGCTCCTCATCTTTTACCTTCATGTTTATTTATAAAGGGAGACGCAATGAGAGCACGTAGACTCTCTTTTTCATGGGCGCCCTGTTCAAAATACAGAAAAAATACAAACAAAAAACAAACAAAACAAATACGGATATAAGTCAATTTAAAATATTAAAAACAGGTGCAGGTGCGGGTATAAAAGTTTACCAGATTGTTACATTCTGTTTGCAAGTTTTAGTCTTGTATTAAGGGCAACAACAACAGAGTATTTGAGGAGGGATTTCCAAAGCAAATTGCAAACAAAGTCAAATAAGGAAGTGTTTGCATGAAAAACACGCTATTAAACAAGGAAGAAATTCTGAGTATCTTTTAAATTTTTATCAAAACCAAACATGCGTCAAACTAGTGACACATTTTATGCTATTCGAATATAAATCAGGAAGATTGTAGCCAAATTTTGTAACCATGTTTTTCACCCACTAACGTGACTAAAGTGATCAAAATCTACTCTCAGCTGTTCAGTAAAAATGGCACCAAAACCATCGAAAACTGCTGTATTGTCAAAGTGGGATTATACAACAACTATAATAAACCAGTTTTATGAGCGAATAATAACGTTTGTTTAAATAGTAACACGTCTGTCTGGGTTTTAACGTGTTTTTGTTCCAGACAGGTGTGATTTAGGATGAGAGAAAAGGTCATTCAGCCTTGACCCCTGGAGCTGCAGATGTCCCAGTGCTAGCGTGAGGCTAATGGTTCTGTCCTGGTTTAGTTTAACAGAGGGACAGAGAGACAGAGAGACAGAGAGACAGAGGGACAGAGGAGAGACCAGGACACAGGAGGAGGCAGCGGTGGCAGCTTTATGAAGGGAAAATGACAACAAGCACATTTTTGTATATTAATGGGACCATAGAGACACAAACTACAGAAAGATTTACCTGTTTTGATGTGAATTTTGCCTAGATGTCAACACACTTTTTTCTATATTAAAAGTTAAAAGAACAAAACAACACAACTTTATCCCCCAAAAAGTTCAAACTAACACCATTACCTTTCATTTAGCTATACATTTACTAGGTTATACAAAAGTCCAAATTGCCTTATAGTTTTGTCCCAAATCTATCTGTCATTTATTCTTTCACTGTTGTTTTTATTGCTACAAAAATACCTTCGCTTCTCCACAGATCTGACCTGCAGTTTGGCCTAGTTGTGTCATCAGCTTGTCTCCGTGGAGATAGATACATTTAATGCCATACTGTCGAACATTCTTGACAGAGAAATAACATTTCCATGGAGACAAGCAGGTGAGTTACCTTTACACCAACCGGATTTTTTATGAGGTAACAATGTTGCAGTGGGTTGAGTCCTCCTTCCAACTGAGAGGTAGCTGGTTTGATGCTTGTTGTAGTGACATACTGACATTGTGTCTCATTGCAAGACACTTCATTCTCCCTCTACTGCAGAGAACTGCTATTAAAACAATGAGCGTCCTGCTGGAAGGACATGAAGATTGGTTGTGGAACATATACTGTGCCAGCCTCAGCGTCGCAAGTTTCATTCCCAATTCCTGACCATTTCTGAATGTCCACCCCACTCTTCACCCCCATTTCACACTATACACTTTTTCAAGCTATATTCAGTCCATATATAGATTTAATTTGACAAGTCAGAGAAAACGTGAGAGAATAAAGTATCATATTTCCTCATAACAAATCAATAAGATTACACTGGGCTCCCCTTGAGATTTACTTCTTTTGCCAAGTTTTATAAATAAATTTGAATTCACTCAGTCGTCGGAGCCAAGTGTTTGCGTCACCACTCTCATCTCTGCAGCTCTTCAAAGTCACTGCCTCCTATAGGTCAGCTTTCTATTCTGGTCAACGCACAAGTCTGCCGCAGATTTATCATGTACCGCCAGACGCTGTTTACTGACGTTCCAACCTGGCAACCACACCTACTCTTTAGCTGTCACTTTGAAATCTACCAACTGGAAAAACAGAAGAGAGGATTAACAAGAACAAACAGTAAGAATGATAAAAAGGATTTGAACATGGTTTGGTTGACATTTTGAGGTCTAATTAAAGGGCATCAAGTCTTGTCCCCGGAAAGATTGGAAGGAAATGCGACAATGGGCGTTGCCACGTTGGTTGAAATTAAACAGCTACAACCTCATGCTAATGAACAAACCGCAAAGCTACACAGCAGAGTCTGCCAGTGGGAGATGTTTAAGACGAGTGGGTGGTTTTCTTGGGCGTTTTGTCTCCAAACTTTGACCAGGTCTAAATGAGCTCAAATTTTTCATTTTTGTTCATCACATTTGTGTCTAAGCTAAACATTTGTACTGAAAAATAGACTTTTAAAATGTTCAGGGATGAGGAGAGTATTTTAGTGATTGTAAACAGTATGAGTGCACTAATGGATAGTGACGCAATGTAGTGCAACAATATGAAATAACAAGCAAATTAAAGGTGCACTGTGTAACTTTTCTGGTGAGGAGTCCATCACCTGCTTCTGTGCATTGACATGTTACTGCTTTGCCTGAAATGTTCCACGGTATGACTTTAAACATATGCGTGTATCTGCATGAAGACAAGCTGGCAATGACACGAGGCCAAATTACAGATCAGATCTTTGGACAAGCAAGAAAACTCACAGTAAAAAACACAGACTGTATATATATAAATGGACATAGCTGGTCGCCACGTTCCAAATAGGAAGTGATCACTTCTGGCTCCATGGACTCTGGCTCCATGGACTCTGGCTCCAATTCACTTTACATTGAAAAGCTGTCACCCCTCTCTCCGTAACTGCTGCTGTCAGGCTCGCCATTTTGGTCTTCGTGTTAACCCACTCTACATGATCCTGGTGTTTTTATTTCACTATTGTGTCCGTAAATCAAAAAATGAACATTAATAACAGGCAAATCAGGCGCCTTCTTTCCCCAAGGTCGCCCCCATTAGCGTTAGCAACAGGTTTGATTGACAGCGTTGCTAAGTGCCTGCTCCATACTAAACCAGCAGTGTGGGAGGAGCGTTACCTTTAACAGCTTCGCTCCAGATTGGCTCCTTGGTTGCTATGATACGCTATAACTATTAGCCTCGATGAGCTTCATTTGAACGGAGCCGAACGCTATGGGTAACGTCACACTCCCTTAGTCCACTTCTTTATACAGTCTATGATAAGAACGCATTATTTTAAATTTTGAAGCAAGAAAAAAACTTTGAAATAAATGCTAGATGGATACATGCAATGACATATTGTGAAACATTCCAGCAAAGCAGTAACATCTCTATGGCGACAGCTGTCTGCACTACCTTGAGCATTAGCAAATCAAATATGCCTGATTTTTGTTATTTACCCAAGATCAGATTACCTACAGACCTGTATCACATGAGGCCGAAACATACTCAAGTAAAGGTAATGAAAATGTAATTAAAGCTTAGCAAAAAAGCTTTTAAGTAAGAGCACATACAAATGCACTTTTTAAAACCAGGTTACGCCGGCGATATTAGCCTAATCATAACATGTTTGACAATGTAAATAGGTCTAGAGCCAGGGAACATTAATAACACACATATATAACTCACTCAGCTCTGCACAACATAATTTGCTGGCTCTTTCCTTTCTGCGTCACCGTGGAGCCCTGAGCCAACGCACCAGAGAAAGAGAAGGCTGCTGATGGACAGGAGCGAATAAGGAAAGATATAAATAGGATTATACAGAGAGGAAGAGCAGTGACAAACAGTGAGGACTGAACTGGGGACAGTGTATTCTTATTTGGCCAATTTGTCCGGGAATTAAAAGGATTAAAAAGTTTAGCCTATCTTAAAGCGGTGTTAAAGTTTTTAGGTGGAGGTCTGAAAGCTTATTCTCCATGGAGATGTTGTTTTCAATGGCAAAACAAAATGGCATAGAACTTAATCTCCATGGGGACAAGCACGGTGACTCCAACTTTTTTGGTCATAAAAACAGCTGTAATTGAGCAAATGAAAGATGGATTTATACCATAGTGTGGAACATTTCACGAAGATTAGTCCCCAACTGGATTCATTTAAAATTAATAGTATATAAATCTTGATAGTGAGGCAGTAATAAAATAACTCTTGTGAGCTTTATGCCATGTAATAATGTTGTTACCTCCTTAAAAACATACCTGGAGTTGTGCTTTATTTCATTCACCTGTGTTTTAATCGTTTATTATGAGGCTGTCTACATCTCCAAAGCTCAAAATGCTCTGTCCCCCCTTGTGACGTCACCTAGAGGTAGTTTTCAAGTTAACCGCTACCTTTTACCTTTGGTTCAGTAGAGATTGGTAACTGAGGTCTGAAATCATCCAAATGAATCTAGCGAAGGTGTGTGGAGTTTAAAATCACAGTGGAGCACTTCCTGTATTACCTCATGACATCACAAGGTGGAACAGAGTGGTCATAAAAACAGCTGTAATTGAGTACATTCGAGATGGAGTTATACCATAGTGTGGAACATTTCAGGAAGAGAAATAACGAGAAGGTGACGGACTCTCTACAAGAAAAGTTACACAGTGCACCTTTAATTGCTACGATGTTCCGCAATACAGCAGATCTACGTATCTGTATCTACGTATGTCTCTTGCATTTATTCTTAGTTATATGTGTTTTTATTGTAATTAATAAATTAATAAAAACATGGCCAGGAAGACATTTTTATACCAATCGAAAATTAATGTTCACGTATTTGTATAACATCTATCACTGAACTCTAGACGCCATGTTTCCCATCAGGCTCTCCAGCTCTGTCCAGTAATATTTCAGCAGAGTTCTACAGGCAGTAAACTTGTGGTTATGCTTGGCTTGTTTTATTATTAACTCCACAGCCCCATAACGTTATAATGAGATGTTGCGGTGAATGAGACTTACCACACACGCGCAGGAAAATCTGTGTTTCCTGGTCTCCGTTCAAACGCTATGGCTCGATAACGGTCGCTTGGGACGTATTGATTACACAGTTAAAAGCCCATCGAGGTTCAATAATACAATAAATAGTAAATGCAGAATTACTCTCAAAGCTTAAATAACATTCACTCAGTGTTTGGTTGAAAAGAACAGAGGGAGGTAGATTAAACAAGAAGTTATGAATAAGAGAAAAAAGAAAACTGCTGAAGAGAGTAAATAACTGGATATAACGTCTGGTCTATAATTTGAAGTCAGTGTTAAAAGGCAAAACACAATGTGGGATTTTAAAAGGATAGACCATGCATCTGTTTTTAAATGAAAAATACAACAACTTGAAAGTTATAGTGTGCATATCTTGGATTACCTGGAAAACAGAAAATTAAAACCATATTTTGAAATACTCTCCATGGAGATAGATATATTTTATTCCATACTGAGGAATATTATAGCCAGAGGAAATAAGCAGGCCAAGTAAGAGTCAGGTTTGTGGAGATGCAAGCCCGCTCAGAGTAAGGGCGCTTTAAGTAAGGATCTTTTGTTCGTTTTTTCAGTGCAATAAAAACATCCAAAATGCTAACACATGCTTTTGTTTAGTCTGTTTTTGCAGTTGGTTTTGAGTCGGCTCTTTTGAACAGTCCCTTAATGTGAACGGCCGGAACCGAATCTAATTTTTGAAAAGAGCCAAATCTTTTTCTATCTAGTTTTTATGTACTTTAATACTGATTAACGCTGAACCAATAAAAGAATCAGCACAGAAGCAGAGCAGGCGACACGAGTGAGAGACTTATGCACAAAAAACTCATTTGACATCATAATAACACTTTTTTTAAATTGTTATTGTAGTGCAGTGTTTAATTTTGATTTTAAACACACTCCCACTCTCAGTTTGAACCATTTTAAACAAATCTGAGCCTTAGTCGATTCTCTGTGTGATTAGTTTGTAGATAAAATTAGTTCTCACATTGGCTTCTGTCATATAAATAAATAATAACAGAGCCCGTCTTTTGAACGGCTCTTTGGAATGAATGGATCCAAAAGATTCTGATCCCACAAAAGAGCCAAAAGTCCCGTCACTAATTTTTTGACTATATAGTTACACTGTGGGGATTTAATCAATTTCAGTCATTCCTTTATTATTTGCATTGAAAGTAAACAAATAAAAATATGATCTCAGAAATACATCGAAGTGCCCCCTGCTAAGATCTCACGGATATCAAACCGTTATATGGCATAAGACAGGACTTTTCTGAGCTGTCAGGGAGCATGGAGTTTATTAAAGTAGATACTGTGATCCTGCATATCATGTATCCAGAATAACAACATCGATAAGTATTTCATATCACACAATTTGCTTCATAAATCTGCATGACCCTCACATATGGCATTTTTCAAACTGTTGCAGTGACCTCAGTGTTTACATTTAAATAAGTCCACATGTGCAACACAAAACACACTGGCATCAGCTTTGACACAGGGTTTAATGCATGTACGCTCAACATGTGCAGTTTGCCAATGCAGTGACTAGAAGAAAAACATATTAGATCTGACGACATTGGTAGAGTAGCGCTGTGCCTGCGGATTCAATTACAAAACAAGCAACATGGAAAGTTTCACTAAAAGGGGGGTAATTTTGATGTGTTGAGCGACCCACCCCTGCTACTGACAGTGAGATTTCCTGTACATGTTATTGCTGTGTTAGCTGCCACCGAGCCCGTCGCCTCATAGCAGGACACAGGTGCTAGTGTGTCTGGAATAAGGACAGAATGACCTCAGCTCTGAGCAAAATGAGCCAGCGTTTCACCTACACCTATTTTAAAGAGTGCTAGTGCATCATGGGTAAACTGTAAATGTGTCAGGTACAAGACTAGAGTAACACACTGTACGCTATTAACAAGTAAGCTAATTCAGAGGATCGCTTTGTGTTACGTAATAAGATAGCACTATTGAAAACTCAGATTAGTCCCAAATTGGAAACATTTAAAATTAAACCTTGATAGTGACGCAGTGATACGATAACTTTTGTGAGCTTTATGACATGTTATAATGTTGTTACCTCCTTAAAAACATATCTGGAGTTGTGTTTTGTTTCATACATCTATGTTTTAGGAACCCTTTATTATTAGTCTGTCTAGTTAACAGCTACATTTTACTGTTTGTTCAGTAGAAATTGGCAATTCCAGGTCTGAAATCCAAATGATTCCAGTGAAGGTGTATGAAGTTTAAAAAAAAGTGGGACCACTTCCTGTATTACCACATGACATCACAAGGTGGAAGAGAGTGTTTTCTGTTTGAGAGAAGAACTCAGACTAAATATGCAGCGTTTGTGTGTTAAACATGTGACTGAAACAAAACACAACTCCAGGTCTGTTTGTGATGAGGAAACAACATTATAACATAGATCAGAAAATGGTGTAATATGGGCCCTTAAGTGTACTGTACGCACAACTTGTATATTTCATAAACATGACGCAGATGTGATAGATAAAGTAATTATGTTTAAACTTCAAATCAAATATTAGCTCAAACAATGGGGCAGATAATTTGTATGTAGTATGACTGAAAATCCCAGAGGGAAATCAAGGTGCCAAGTAATTACAAGTAGAAAGATAATAAGAAAATAGTTAAACGTTACATAATTCAAGTAGCTAGTTAGTATAAAGTTGTTTTCAGTGGCCCCAAAAACATCAACAAACAAGCAAGTACGTGTCAAATTATCACCCCATAAAATTCCTTAAAAATATTTACTTATCCCTCAACTAAAATGTTAATCGTTGAATAAAAGGGCTCTAGATTTTTTAACCAACGATACTTACATCACAGATGGCTGCAAACGTCTCACTAATCACAGGTTTTTTTCTCAGCACTGAGCTTATTAAATGGCACAATAAAGTCACTGTCTTATAATTATGTGACTGCTACATTATAAACGACCTGAGGCAGAGCACATTTAAAACAATATGAATTATATATTGATATGGCTAAAGACTGGCACTATTAAACACTTCCACTTCACATTAGATCTCCCATTGGGATTAATTAGACCGTACAGTTATGGCTGACCGCTATGCTAAAGTTTTCCTCTTGGTCTAAGATGCTAACAGGCTAACAAGTACCTACTGCACTGTGTAGACAAATATAAACATGATTTTTTTATGGCGTAAGTTAAGTTGTGTTTAAAATTTCAGATGGAGGGCACCGTTTTTGAAGAAATATCCAAACAGAATATCCACTTGCACTGAACCCTTCCCATTTTGTTACAGATTGGGTAGGCAAAGTTGTCATATTAGTCTTGTGGCTTGAAGTTTTTGGTGTTATGTTATAAAATTATTTCACCTTTATTTTGCTGATAGAAAAGACACTGAGCTTTATGCCGGATTTTGTTTCCCGAAGATAGGCCTGGTAATCACAGAAATATTAACCAAAAACCAGGACAAAACATCTGCAACACGAAAGTTAAACGGCAAAATCTACCATACAATTGTTAACTGCCCTCCACCTCAATTTTCAAATATTCCTGGGTTTCAGTGACATCACTATTTCCTGATTTGAAGGACGTTTGCCCGTTCAAACGATATGATATTTTGATTAATTACTATGGCAACGGTCCTTGGTTGGACAAACTCTTGAGAATCATGACATCACACGAACACAACCACATGATTATTTGACAAGCCCGTTAGGACTCCTTGGTGTCTTCTTCACTGTTTGGCGTTTGCGCTTCCCTCGTCGTCTCCTTTGGCAACAGTTAAATTAGCTTCAGTACCATTTGGCGTCTCTGCTATATTGTCATTTAATATAGGAGAAGTAGCGCTACCCTCGTCGTTGGTCTCCGAATCATCGCTTGGTTCGTCGCTTACAGTTGTAGTATCTGTTCTTTGCAGAAGTGAGAAATGCCTTTTTGGTTTTGAATTTGATGCACTGTTGCTATTGGTTACTTGAGTGACAGGGGCT